>QJNX01000252.1:0-93726 GCA_004155925.1 Monosporascus sp. MG133
CGTAATATCCCACTCGTTGCGTCTTCCTATAGCATAAGTCGGAACCCCCCCTCACGCTCCACCCCCCCAACGCGCCACCATTTCCCATACAAAATCGCCAAAATCGCATATTTATAATTAATTAATAAAAATAGTTACGGACAAACGGTAACCTGATTTAAATTGAGAATTAAATAACAAAAATAATATATAATTATCTAAGAGCATTTTTAATAGTAACCTTAATAAATAAACGGTTAAACATAAAGTTTTTTCCTTAACATTCTCCCATACAAATTGTTAAGAAATTTGTTAAGGTATATAATAACAAATATCTTAATAATTAATAAGGTTATAATTTTAATATTTTTATTTAATAAACTTTATTTTTATAATATCACTATAACGAAGATGCGATTTTAATATTCGTATTTTTCGTTATAATATAAATACTTAAACTTATAAAGGTCGTTTTTAATAATAAAAATTTCTCCACTTTTCTTATATATCGTTATAACTTTTTATTTATTAGATATAAATTTATAAGCTTTTCGTCGATTTATATCTTCTTTATTAAAGTAATAACTTACGAAAAGTTATATTTTTAAATATTTTATTTAATTAATTATTTAGGTATTAGTATTTCGAATAAAATGTATGATAAAATCGGGTTTAACATTTAACGTTAAATCTATTACATAAGCAATTTTGATTATTTTTCTACTTTATTATTTTCATAATTAACTTATAAATCCCTAAATGATAACGAAAATGTTACAGTACAGGAACAGGGGTTTCTGTCTTGGAGAAACCGGCCTCCGGGGCCTAGTATGGGCTCCTTACGGCTGATCTTCGGGTAAGGAAAGCTTGGCTTTCCCCGCGCCAAGATATGGTAATCTGGTAGATCTGGTGGATCTGGAGGCAGATCTAATAAATCCTATAAATCCACGACATATTTATTAAATCCAGATAAATATATAATAAACGGTTTCTTATATAAATAATATTTATTTAATTTCGTTTTTTAATTATTAATTTAAAATTTTAACTAAAAGAAATTTTACCGTTTTTTAATTAAGGGAAAAATCCGTAAATTTTTTTTACGAATACCTTATTTATTATGCTATTATTACCTGTAAATTAAGAACCCCTATTTCGGATATTATTCATATTTCCAGATAGATATATAATAAATTCGTTATATTTTAATAATTCCTTAATTAATAATTAACAACTAATTAAAGGCTTAATTAAGTATAAGCTTTTTTAAACTTAATAAAAACGATATTATAAAACGACGTTCAGTAAATAAATAATATATTTAATCCTTATTACTAACCATTAATCGATAACATATTACCAAAAGTTACCAAAACTAAAAGCCAGAAAAAATCTTCCTTTTCTTAACAATAATTAACCTTTATCCTTAAGGAAATAAAAAAAATTATCGAAATCCGGCCTAAAAATTTAACCAAAAAAAGGAAAAAATTAAGGAAATTCCTGCCAAAAAAACGGAAAAAAAAAAAAAAAAAACTTACGATTAACTAACGACTAAACCTTATGGCTAAGAAAATCGTAAGGCTCCAGAAAAAAAACGCCAAACTTACCTAATAATTAAAAAAGGTTTCCGTTATTTTAAAACCCATTTCCTATCCGAAAACTTCAGCACTTTTCTTTAAGATACCTACCCCTTATCCGCAAACGCCTGCCCCTTCTTTATTTAGTCAGGAATGAAAAAAAACTATACCCCCTTCTGCCTATTATGAAATGCCAGATATTAAAAGCTATGAACTAATTACTCCCAAGCCTTATAACGGATCTACCGATATGGAAAGATTCCTGGTTAAGGCCAAACTTTACCTTAAATAGTACGAAAGTTCCTTAACGGAAAATTACCAAAAAATAATGGCCATCTTCCAGCTATTCGCTGGAAAAATATTCGATTAATTCGAGCCCATTTTTAGCGATTATTTAACAAACCCTTCCGATAATTATCTGGACGTTATTAATTATATTTTTAATAATTATAAAAACTTCGAAAAACGAATATAAATTTCGTTTAAAAACATAAATAAATTATAACATACGGTTAAATAAATATATAAACTTTAACAAATTACGTTAACGGTTAAATATACGATTAAATTTAACCATTTCGTAATTATCTTTAAGTTACTTTAAAATACGTTATTTTTTCCTTATTATAACGGCCTAAAGCTTTAGGTTAAGGATAAAATATTTAAGGTACTTAAAACGGATCCCTTCGAAAAATATATAAATAAAGTTATTATTTCCGACCGCCGTATTTTTAATCGGTACCTTAAAAGGAAAAAAACCGGCAAACGAAATAACGATAAACGTTCCAGTAATAAGAAAAAAATAAAAAATAAACCTTAAAAAAAGTTAACGTTACTTTAACGGAGTTTAAAAAAAATAAATTTAAAGTTAAATATTTTAACTATAACAAAAAGGGCCATTTTAAAAACGAATATTATTTTTTAACAAAAAAAAATTCTTTAAAAATTTCCCAGTTTAAAAAAAAATTCCGTATAGCCGAACGAAATATAAACAGCAAGGACGAATATAAAAAGGAAATAAACCTTACTTCTGCCGATTAAAAATTTATTATTATTACGACCAGCAAGGTTAAAAATAACGATCCAAATTATAAAAATTATGTTATTTATAAAAGTATTATAACCAAAACTTATAAATATTATCCAAAACGAACGAATTCCAGAATAATTATTACGTTAAAATATATTTATTACTTTAATATATAAAAATGTAAAATATACGACTTAAACGGTTAATTACGAAAAGATTTTGGTAATTATAAATAATTATCCCCCGAATATTATATTTTCCCGGAATATACGGTATACCTTAAGCCTTTAACGGATAATTATGGAATTTTACACTTTATTATTTGCTATAATTATAATTACTTTATTTATTAACGAACCAAAAAAAATAACGATTTTTGGCCAAAATATAACGAAAAAACGTTTATAAAGCTAAATAATAAGTACAAATATACAAAAACCCCCCAGTAACCAAATTACCTTAAGTTTTATTACCTACACCCCAAATCAAAACGGAATTAAAAGGCTATAACGTAAAGATATTTATATTACGCGCTAATATCTTACGATAAATACGATTTCCTAACTATAAAAATATCCCTTTCGGAAATTTACCTTTCTAACCTAATAATTCGTAAAATATAAAACCTACGGAAAAACCAGAAAAAGATAATTATCTTTAAATGCCAATTTGGTAACAAAAAATAGTTTAAATATATAAATAATTATTATACCAAATATGCAGCCCGGAAAATACGCGAATAAAAACGCCTTTTAACTTTTAAAATATATCAGTTAAAAAACTATAAAAACCTTCGAAAATAAAAGACCGAAAAGTCCTTATATATAAAACCTTATATAAAGTAAAAAAAAAATACGGAATTAAATCAAAATCCTTATTTATTATAAAAATAAAACATTTAATGCTATAATCGATTCTGGAACAAAAAAAAATTTATTTCCCCCAAAATAACCGAAAAATACCGGATTCCTTAAAAATATAAATAATAATCCTATAAATTACGAACGGTAAATAAAAATTTATCCATTTACGATAATAATCGAATTTTCCGAAAAATTAAAAAACTCGTAATTTAAATATAAAAATATTTAAAACGGATTACCTTTAATATTACCGATATTTCAGGATACGATATTATTTTAAAAATACCGTAATTTTATTTTAATAATTTACGAACTAATTAAAAAAAATAAATATTTTTATAAAATAATTTAAAAAAAATTTATAAAATTTATTATATAATTAAAAAAACTAAAATTTTTAACCTTATAATAATAATATCCCTTAAATATCGATAATTTAAAAAGTTATTTAAAAAAAAAATCCGAAAAAAATTACCAAATTATAACTAATAAAATTACAAAATTCTTATTAAAAAAAATATTACTTAAAACTTTATTAAATTTTTTATATAAACCTTAAAAAAATTAAAACCTTTTAAAAATTTTTTAACGAAACCTTAAAAAAAGTTATATAAAAAAATCCGAATTTTTTATAAAATATTTAATTATAATAATATTAAAAATAAAAAATAACAAAATTAAAATCGATAAAAATAAAAATTTAATATATAAACGAATTTATAATTATCGATAATTAAATAATATTATTATTAAAAATAAATATTTTTTAACGTTAATAAATATTATAAAGGAAAATATTAATAAAATTAAATAATTTACCGCTTTAAACCTATTAAACGGTTATTACTTAATTCGAATAATTAAAAACAAAAAATAAAAAATTATTTTTAAAATTATTTATAAATATTACGAATATAAAATTATGTTATAAAAATTAATTAACGTTTTAATTAACTTTTAATATATACTTATTATTATTTTACGAAAATTTTTAAATAAATTCGTTTTCGTTTATTTAAATAATATTTTTATTTATTTAAAAATTTTAAAAAAATATAAAAAATATATCGTTTAAATATTAAAAGTATTTAAAAAAATTAATTTATTAATAAACGTTAAAAAAAACGTTTAATATATCGAAAAATTAAACTTTTTAAATTTTATTATTACTTTAAAATAAATCCAGATTCAAAATTCCAAATTAAAAGCTATCAAAAACTGGCTAATCTTAAATAAAATTACCGTTATCGATATCCGTTAATTTTTAGGATTTACCGGCTACGTACGACCTTTAATTCAAAATTACGGCAAACTTATTAATCCTTTAATCAAACTTATTACCAAAAAATACGTTAAAAAAAATTCGAATTTTTAAACGAAATAAAAAAAACTTTTTAAAAAATTAAGAATAAAATTATTAATACCCTAATAATTAAGCTACCAAACCATAATAAAAAAAAATAACTTAAAATAAACGTTTTAAATTATACCCTTAAAATAATTTTAAAATAATTAAAAAATAACGGAAAATAATACTTAATAATATATTTTTTTAAAACTTTTAAAAATATAAAATTTAAATATCTTATTTGTAATAAAAAGTTATTAACGATTATTTTCGTACTTAAAAAATAAAAACCTTTTTTTAATAAAATTAAAAAATTATTTAATATTTTTTTAAATTATAAAAGTTTTATTCGATTTATAATAACTTAAAAGCTAAATAAACGTTATAAAAATTAAATAATTTAATTTTAAAATTTATTATATTAAAAGTAAAAAAAATATCCAAATAAATATTTTAAACCGAAAAAAAAATTACGAATTTAAAGTTTTTAAACGATATATATAAATATTATATCGTAAAAACGATAAAATAATATAATTATATATAACCTTAAAATAATTTATTTTAAAAAAATTAACTTAATTTAAAAATTTTTATAATTTAAAAAAATAAAAAAATTTAAATAATAAAAAAAAACGATAAAAATTAATTATTATTTTGAGGCAAAATTTATATCCCCCGTTAATAACCAAAAAAATTTATTAAAAAATTTTACGAAAATTTTTTATATAAATATTAAAAAATATTTAAAATTATTAAGTAATTTTTAAAAAAATATAACTTTTTAAAATTTTGCCGTATAATTAAATAAATAATTTAAAATTATAACGTTTATAATAAAATAAAAATAATCCGTTATAAACCGTATAATTTATTATAACTTATAAATATATTTAATAAAATATAAAATATTATAATTTAAAATTTTATTATTAATTTTTTTATATTAAAAAATCCCGTTATTAAAATTAAATATAATATAATATAAATAATTATTAATAAATTTATTAATTATAAATACTTTTTATTTTTTTAAAAAATCGTAACGGTAAAATAATTAACTTATATCTTTATTCGATATTATTTCGATAAATACGGAATACCAAAAAAATTATTTTTAATCGAAATAAACTTTTTATATTTAAATTTAATATTAATTTATTTAAGCAAATTAATATTAAATTAAAAGTTTTAATAATTTATTACCTTTAAATAAATAATTAAATAAAACGATGAAATTAAACTTTAAAATAATATTTTTAAAGTTACGTTAATTATTAACAAAATAATTAAATTAAATTTTTATTAATTATAAAAATAACTTATAATATATCCGTTAACGAAAACATAAATATATTACCTTATATAATTATATATAAATATAACGTAATAATTTATTAACCGGAATAATTAATATATAAGGTATTAATTATTACTATAATAATTCCGTAAGCAAAAATAATGGTAACAAAAATCAAAATAATATAAATCCGACTTTAAATTAAATTATAATTTTTATAATAAAGGATAACTTAATATTAGAATAATAAAAAAATTAAAGGATTAATTTTAACGAAAGGAAATAAAGTTTACTTATTACGTTAAAAATAAAACGTAACGTTAAATCTTTTTTAAATTAAAACGAAAAAATCTAGCAATAAACTTAATTTTAAAAAACTTAACCTTTTTAAAATTAAAAAAGTTATCTTAAAAATTAATTATAAATTATTATTACCCAAAACCATAAAAATATATCTTATATTTTATATTTCTTTATTAAAACTAGCCCTAAAAAACGTTCCGTTTAAAAAAAACCTTAAAATCGAAAAAATACTAAATTTTAAAATAATTAAAAACAAAATCCAGTACCTAATTAAATAAATAAATTATTTACCTAAAAATAACATATAAGAACTATTTAAATACCTAACAAATACGATAAACCTAATTCAGGATTTTTACCGGCAAAATCCTAACCGACCGTCTTTAATCCAGCTAAAGTCGTAAACGATAACGGTTCCATACTTAAGTCCAAATTTAAGACGCTCTAGCCGAAAAAAATAAACGTTTTTACGGCAACGTTTATTTTAAAAATAAGCCGCGCTTATTCCGCCTTTATACGACGTTATTTTTCTTTTAATTTTTCCCGTTTTTTTAATTAATTTAATTTTAAACCTTTTTTTTAACATTTTTAAAGTCCTTTTCTTAAGAAAATCCTATTAAAAACGTAAGCGTTTTAATTTCCTAATAAATTCCTTTTATTTTTTTTCCTACCGGCGTTATAATTTATTTAATTCCCTTTTTGCGACTTCTTAATACTTTAAGAAATTATCTTTAACCTTCCGTTATTTTTATTATAATTATTATTAAATTTCGTTTATTTTTTTAACGAATTTATATATGACGGCTGACTAGCTTAACCAACTATTAAACCCTAATCGTACGGTTTATGTTAGCAGTAATACCGTAGGAATCTGAACAATAAATTAAAAGTATAATTACATTTGGTAATAATAAATATTAAAGGTAATTTAGGTAATTAAATTATATTATAAGCTAGTATTATTTAAATTATAAGAAAATAACGAACGTATATATATTATTTTTAGCTTAAAATATTTAAACGGTTTAAATTTTTAAGTTCGTTAAAATCTTTAAGTCCGTTATAAGTTTAAGGGGTTTAAAACGTTAAAATTTATAAAACTTTTAAATTAATTACGTAACCTAAAACTTATATCGGAAATAAATTTTAAACTTTCCGACCGTTTATTTTTAAGTTAAGTTTTTAAGTTATAATACCATTTTTTTTATAAGATTTTTGCCCTTAAAAATTAATTTATTTATTACGTTTATTTAATAAGTAACTTTTTTTTCCTTTATATAATTTTTAAATTATTTTAATTATTATACTTAATTATATCGAAAAATAAAAATTATTTAAGCGTAATAACGCTTTAATTTAATCGAAACGGATTAAAACCCTTAATTTTATTAAATTTTTTTATATTTCGTATTTTTATTATAAATTTAAATAAAAAGTTTATAAAGTTTATCTTAATTTTGGAAAATATTTTCGTTATATCGAATATAATAATTCTTATAATTTATTTAATCCTTTTATTTTTAAATACCAATAATTTTTAAACGAAAAAAAAATAATTAAAGTGTAAAAAAAAAAAATACGAAAAACTTTTCGTTTTGCCGTTAATAAATTAAACCGTTTTTAAAAATAACGTAAAGTTTTATGCCGTTATAGGATTAAAATATTACGTCGTAATATTTAAAGTACGGAAACGAAAAAAAAATTTAAACGATTAAAAAAGATATAGCAATAACTAAAAACCGAATTAGCCATTTCCGTATAAGCTATTCCTTTTGCTAATTAGTCGTTAAACTGGAACGTACTTAATTTTAACGTTTCCGGTATTACTAGTAAAATTTTTTTAACAGGCGTTAGGTTTCCGTAAGGTTTTTTATAGGTTCCCATATATTTTTTAATTCTGGGCAGTTTTTTTACTTAACTAAATATTACCTTTTTCCGTCCTTCTTTTTGGTACCGAAAATTTTTTCGACTTTTTATATTAATACGTCTTTTATTACCTCCTTTTTTCGTCCCGTATTTACTTAAATTATATCCGTTATTAACTTTAACAAAAAAATATAAAAAACGGAATAAAATTTAACTTTAAAAAGTAATTTTAATTAATAATTATTTTTAAAGATTTTTTTTACGATTTTATATAATTCGATATACTTAAAATTAAGTTTTTTATTAAATCGTTTAATTTAAATATTTTTGGTAATTAAATAAACCATTTTTCCTTTTTAAAAGGTTAATTTTTTAACCTTTTCTAGTTATAATATTTTTGTATTTAAATACGTACGAATTTAAGTTTTATCTTTATTTTCGTATATAATTATTTAAATTATTTTAAAATAAAAATTACTTTAATATTAATTAATCCTTTTTTTTGTAAATTTCGGTAAACTTTTAACGTAAAACTGAAATTAATATTAGTTAATATTATTTTAATATTTTCGTAATAAGTTATATTATAAACTAACTAAATTACGGGTAATTTTTTAATCTAATTATTTTGTTCATAATTAATATAATACCGTAAATAGGTTTCGAACGTTTGGTTAATTTTTTTTATCTAGCTATCCGTTTATGGTTTAAAAACTTTTAAAAACTTATAATTTAAACTTAATTATACCATAAAACTTTACCAAAATTTTAAAATAAATATAATACCTTTATCCGATATTATTTCCATTAAAAGTCCGTATATATTAATAAAATATTTAAAAAAAAATATACGTTAATTATTTTATATTTATATTTTCGTTAAATAATAAAAAATAAGAAAATTTTATAAATCGATTTATAATTATAAAAATACTATCGTAATATATACCCGTTACTAGATTTTTTAATAATAATAATTTGATAATAAAATTAAAAATAATTAAATCCTATAATCGTTTTACGACTAATAATAGTTATAATTTTCTGTATAATTTATGGTATCGTACCTTAACCTTATTATATAGGTCGTATCTTCGTAATACCCTCTTTATTACTAACTTTATTTTAAGAAAGTAATATATACGTTACAGCCGTTTTATAATCTTATGGACTTTAAGGTATCCGTATAACTGGTATTTATATATTTTACGCATTAACTTTTCCTGGTATTTTTTTAATACTTAGGTTTTATCGGTTTTTTCGTCTTTTAGTAGTTAATTATTATATTATTAAATTTTTTAGTATAAATTAAGTATTATCTTTCTAATTATTATAATTTATCGTAATTTTATATATCTTTTTTTTATTAAGTTAAATACCTGATATAAAATTTTAAGGACTTTTTTTTTAGGTTTGGTCGTTTATTAAAAACGTTTACTTTATTTTTTTCTATCCCTTTTTTATAAATAACGACAAAATTAAATTCCGACAGGTATTTTACGTAACGGAATTATTATTTTATTAACTTTCGGGTAATAATAAACTGGATAAAATTTTTATAATTTATATATATCTTAATTTAATATAAATTTCCTTTAAAATAATATTTAAATTCTTTAAAAACGTTAATAATAATTAAAATTTTTTTATCTGGAATAACGTAATTTAATTCGGCTTTTTTTTATTTATAAAAATAAAATATAATAAAATATAAATTACCTTAATCGTTTTTATATCCGATTATTATACCTAACGTATAATCCGAAATATCGGTTTCTAACTTTACGGAACGGCTTAAAACGTACATAATTAATACCGGTTCGCTAGTAATTATATCTTTAATCTTTTAAAAAGCTTTTTTTATTTCGATTATTTATTAAAACTTTACTTCCTTTTTAGTTAAATTAAATAAAAATATCGCAATTTTATTAAAGTTACAAATAAACTTTCGGTAATAATTAACAAATTTAAAAAAGGTTTGGATTTCGGTAATTATAATAAATACTTTTTATTTTTAAATTATTATTACCTTTTTAAAATCCATCTTAATATATCCCAGGATAATAACGGATTTTAAGTACGGTATTTTTTGCTTATAAAACTCGTTTTTTTTCGGCATTAATTAAGAAATTAATATTTTATAAAACCTAAAAAACCTTATAAACGTATTTTTCGTATTTTTTTTTCGAATTTAAATAAATAAAAATATTATTAAAATAACAAATAACAAAAATATTAAGGTATTCGCGTAATACGTAATTAACCATTTTTTAAAACGTTACGGATACGTTAATAAGCCCGAACGGTATAACCAGATATTCGTATAATCCGTATTTAATCCTAAAGGTTATTTTTTATTCGTTTCCTAACTTAATACAAATTAAATTATATCCGTTTCGTAAATTTAAAGTAATAAATTACCTAATTTCATAAAGGTTATTTTTTATTTCAGTAATTAAAGGTAAAAATATACGATTTTTAACCGTAATATCGTTTAATTGTCGGTAATTAATTATTAACCGTAATTTCCTATTTTTTTAATACGAAAAATATGGAATACCTTATTAATAATTTAAAACGTTTAATATATTTTTTGCATAATTTATTTTCGAAATATTTCCGTAACGCGTATAACTTTTATTAATTTAAGTTATATATAGGATAAAAAATAATCGTTTTGTTATCCTTTAAAATTATTTCGTAATTTTTATTTATTATATTCCGGTAATTTTATTTCGATTTATTCCTTAAAAAGTCGTTCATATTTATAATATTATGGTAATATTTTAATTATTCTTTTTAACTTTTGGAACTAATATTATAAATCGTTATTTATTTCGTATAATTATGCCTTAATAATAATAATAATATATCGTATATATTTATTTTGTCCTTTTTTTTGTATATATCGTATTTTTTTAAGTAATAAGGTTTTTATCGTATCTTTATACCTGCATTTATTATCGCCGTTATTAATTAAGTGGTAAAATTTTTTCTTTAAATTATTCCTATTAATAAAAGGTAAAATAAAATTTACCTGGCCAATTTTTTAATCGATTAAAGGTGTTACGAACCTGTCATACATCCACCTGGAGGTATAAGCAGTATCCGAAATGGGGGTTCTTAATTTGCAGGTAATAATAAATAATAAATAAGGTATTCGTTAAAGAAATTTGCAGACTTTTTTTTTAACTAAAGAACGGTACAATTACCTTTAATTAAAAGCTTAAATTAATAACTAAAAAGCGAAATTAAATAAATATTATCTATAAGGGAAACCGATTATTATATATCCATTTCGAAATTTAATAAATATATTTAGGATTTATATAATTTATATAATCTGATAAATTATTTAAATTATTTAAATTATTTAGGTTTTGGTAAAAAAAGTTAAGTTTTTCTTATTCCGAAATTTAACCATCTGGAACTTACGTTAGGTTTTAAAAGTTAATTTTTTCAAAATAAAACCCCTTATTTTTATATTATAATACCATTTCCCTTTTTTAAAGATTTTTATCTTAAAGATAAGAACCGTAAGTATCCTTTTTGCTTTGTTAAAAAGGTCGTTTTTTAATTAACTTTATTATAATAAATCGAATCGAAAAAGGAAAAAAAAAGCCGTATTTTAATTAATACGAATTTCGTATTAATCGTATAAAGTTTATTAAAAAATTTGGTTTTAATATTATCCCTTATTCGAATTATATTTACTTTAAGGAAATTAAGTATTTTTACGTAATAAATATTCCGAATTATAGCTATTATACCCGTTATTAACGTTTAGCATATAACGCATTAAAAATAAATTTTTTGATAAAAATTAAGAAAGAATATAACTATTTGCAAAAAAAATAACGTAAAATGGAAAAGGTTTTAACTATTTTATTTAACCGTCTAAAACGGTTACGTTTTTAATAAAATATTTTTTAAAAAAAAACCGTTATTATTTTTAAAAAAAAATCGAACGGAATTAACGAAAAAATTAGGAAAGGATAAAGGAAAAATAACGTCGTATAAAGGTAAAATAAGTATAGTTAACCTTTAAGATAAATACTATAATAAAGGCGTTTATTTTTTTCGGGTAAAACGCCGAAGGCCTGGATTTGGACGGGGGACCGTTATCGCCTGTAACCTTGGCCGTATTGGAAACGGTCGGTTAGGATTTTGCCGGTAAAAGTTCTTAACCAAGCCTATCGTATTTGCCAGGTATTTAAACGGTTCCTATATATTATCTTTAAATAAATAATCCATTTATTTAATTAAGTATTAAATTTTATTTTTAACCATTTTAAAATCCAATATTTTTTCGATTTCGTATTCGTTATTATTTTTTTCGATTTCGAGGTTTTTTTTAAACGGAACGTTTTTTAAGGCTAATTTTAATAAGGAAATATAAAACATAAGATATATTCTTATGGTTTTAAATAATAATAATTTATAATTAATTTTTAAAATAATTTTTTCGATTTTAAACGGACCAAGTTTTTTAAAATTAAGTTTATCGTTAAATCTTTTCGTTTTAATTTGGAAAAAGTTTAATATTATGTTTTACCTTTAACGTAATAAATAATTTTTTTTTTTTTTGCTAAAATTAATTCTTTAAATTTTTTTTTTATAATACCTAGTTATTTTTTGTTACAAAAATTATAACTTAATTTAAAGTTAAACCTATACCGTTTTAATTTTTATTACCGTTATTTTTATTCGTAAAATTATCGTAATAATAACTAATATCTTACGGATTAATTACTTTAATCGTTAAATTATTATATTATATCCGTATACGGCTATATATAATAATATATCCATATTTTCGTTAATTAATATATTATAAATTATTTACGTAAATAATAAAAATTTAACTTAATTATTTTATTAATAATTAACGTAATTTCGAAAATATTATTTTAAAATTTAATTTAATCGTTTAATTTAATTATTTATTTAAGGATAATAAGTTATCGAAAACTTTAACTTAATACCGATTTATTTAAAAAAATTAATACCGAATTTGGATATAAAAAATTTATTTCGATTAAAAATAATCCTTTTTAATATTTTATATTTATCGAAATAATTTCGAACGAAAATATAAGTTAATTATTTTATTATTATAATTTCCTTAAAAGGTAAAAAATATTTATATTTAATAAATCTGTTAATAATTACTTATATTACGTTATATTTAATTCCGGTAACGAAATTTTTTGATATAAAAAAATTAATAATAAAATCTTAAATTATAATATTTTATATTTTATTAAATATATTTATAAATTATAATAAATTATACGGCTTATAACGGGTTATTTTTATTTTATTATAAATATTATAATTCTTAATTATTTATTTAATTATTTAATAAAGTTTTAAGAAATTATATTTTTTTTAAAATTGTTTAATAATTTTAAATATTTCTTAATATTTATAAAAAAAAAATTCGTAAAATATTAATTAATTTTTATCGTTTTTTTTAATTATTTAATTTTTTTTTATTTTTTTAAATTATAAAAATTTTTAAATTAAATTAAATCTTTTAAAATAAATTATTTTAAAATTATATATAATTATATTATCTTATCGTTTTTACGATATAATATTAATATATATCGTTTAAAAACTTTTAAATTATAATTTTTTTTTCGGCTTAAAATATTTACTTAAATATTTTCTATATCCTTAATATAATAAATCTTAAAATTAAATTTAAATAAAAAAGTTATTAAATTTTTATAATATTTATTTAGTTTTTAAATAATTATAAATCGAATAAAATTTTTATAATTTAAATAAATATTAAATAATTCCTTAATTTTATTAAAAAATAATTTCCATTTTTTAAGTATTAAAATAATCGTTAATAATTTTTTATCGTAAATAAAATATTTAAATTTTACGTTCTTAAAAGTTTTAAAAAAATACGTTATTAAATATTACTTTTTATTATTTTTTAATTATTTTAAAATTATTTTAAAAATATAATTTAAAACGTTTATTTTAAATCGTTTTTTTTATTATAATTTGGTAATTTAATTACCGGAATATTAATAATTTTATCCTTAATTTTTTTTTTTAAAAATTTAATTTTATTTAAAAATTCGAATTTTTTTTTAACGTACTTTTTAATAATAAGCTTAATTAAAAGGTTAATAAATTTGCCGTAATTTTGAATTAAAAGCCGTACGTAATTAATAAATCTTAAAAATTAATAAATATTAATAATAATAATTTTATTTAAAATCGGCCAATTTTTAATAACTTTTAATTTAAAATCCTGGATTTAAATTTATTTTAAGGTAATAATAAAATTTAAAAAGTTTAATTTCTGGATATACTAAATATTTTTTTTTAATATTTATTAATAAATTAATTTTTTTTAAATATTTTTAATACTTAAGCAATATATTTTTTATATTCCTTTAAAATTTTTAAATAAATAAAAATATCGTTTAAGTAAACCAAAACGAATTTATTTAAAAATTTCCGTAAAATAATAATAAATATATATTAAAAGCTGGTTAAAATATTAATTAAGCCTTATAATATAATCTTATACTTATAATATCCATAAATAATTTTAAAAGTAATTTTTTACTTTTTGCTTTTAATTATTCGAATTAAATAATAATTATTTAATAGGTTTAAAATTATAAATTATTTAACCTTATTAATATTTTTTATAATATTTATTAACGTTAAAAAATATTTATTTTTAATAATAATATTATTAAATTATTTATAATCGTAAATTTATCGGTATATTAAATTTTTATTTTTATTAATCTTAATTTTATTATCTTTTATTTTTAGTATTATTATAATTAAATATTTTATAAATAATTCGGATTTTTATATATAACTTTTTTTAAAGTTTCGTTAAAAAAATTTTTAAAAAGTTTTAATTTTTTTAAAATTTATATAATAAATTTAATAAAATTTTAAATAATAATTTTTTTAATAAGAATCTGATAATTTTATTAATTATAATTAAATAATTTTTTTCGGGTTCGTTTTTTAAATAATTTTTTAAACTTTCGGTATTTAAAAAATATTATTATTATAAGATAAAAAAAATTTAACTTTTTTAATTATATAATAAACTTTATAAAATTTTTTATTAAAATTATTTTACGAAAACGTTTATTTTTTTTTAATTAATACGTAAATTATTAAAATAAAATTACGGTATTTTTAAAATAATATCGTATTTTAAAATATCGGTAATATTAAAAGTAATTCGTTTTAAATATCTTTATATCTGGATTTCGAATTCCTTAATTTTTCGGAAAATTCGGCCGTTATCGTAAATAAATTAACTTTTATTTACCGTTCGTAACTTATAAAATTATTACTTATATTTTTAAAAGATTTAATATCGTTTAATTACTTTTAAAAAAATAAAGTTTCTTTTTATTCCGGAATTAATTATAATTTTAAATATTTTATTTCTATATTAAATTAAAATTTCGATTTAATTCCGTATTTTTTTTTTTGCTTTATATAAAGTTTTATATATAAGGGTTTTTCGGTACCTTATTTTCGAAGGCCTTTACCGTTTTTTAACTGATAGGCCCTAAAAGCTAAAAGGCGTTTTTATTTACGGGCTTTTCTGGCTGTATGCTTAATATAATAATTATCCATATATTTAAACCACTTTTTATTATTAAATTAGCACTTAAAGATAATTTTTTTTTTAACTTTTTTTTTTACTTTTATACCTTATAAATTATAAAATTAAAAAAATAAATTTCCGAAAAAGATATTTCCATAGCTAGAAAGTCGTATTTATTATATAATATTAACGCGTAATATAAATATCCTTACGTTATGGCCTTTTGGCTTTATTTTAATTCGGGATATAAGTAACAAAACTTAAAATAATCTGGTTATTAAAAGATTTTTATATATCTGTATTTATCGTTTAATTTTGTAAATATTTTTTTATTATACCTTAACCAAAAATCGTTATCCTTTTTAGTACGTTAATAAATAAGGTAATTATAATTATAATAAATAATAAAATATAAAAACTTATAATTATTAGCTCGTTTAAAATATATTATATATTCGGAAAAAATATAATATTTAAGAAATAATTATTTATAATTATCGAATTTTTTTTGTAACTAACCGTTTTGGTCGTATATTTTATACTTTTATATATTAAGGTAATAAATATATTTTAACGTAATAATTATTTTAAAGTTTATTCGTTTTGGATAATATTTATAAGCTTTAGCTATAACGTTTTTATAAATAATATAATTTTTATAATTTAGGTCGTTATTTTTAACCCTATTAATTATAATAATAATAAATTTTTAATTAACAAAAATAACGTTTACTTTCCTTTTATTCTTTTTTTCGTTATTTATATTTCGTTCGGCCGTACGGATCTTTTTTTTGGGCTAAGAAATCCTATTTTTTTTAAAAATTTTCTGGGGATTTTCCTTTTTTGATAAAAAATAATATTCGCTTTTAAAATGGCCTTTTTTGCCATAATTAAAACATTTAACTTTAAACTTATTTTTTTTAGATTTTATTAAAATAACGTTAGCTTTTTTCTGGAATTTATCTTTTATTTTTTTATTATTATTAAAACGTTTATTATTATTTCGTTTACCGATACCTTTCTTTTCCAGGTATCGATTAAAAATACGTCGGTCGGAAATAATAACCTTATCGATATATTTCTTAAAAGGTTTAATTTTGGATATTTTAAATATTTTATTTTTAACTTATTTTTTTAAGCCGTTATAAAAAGGGAAAAATAAAACCTTTTTTAATAATTTAAAAATAACGGTTAATTAATTAAATTTAATTACGTATTCGGTAATTAACGTAATTTATTTTAAATTATATATTTTTTTAATTATATATTATTATTTATTTATATTTCCGTAAAAAGTTCGTATCCGTTTCTTAAAATATTTATAATCGTTAAAAATATAATTAATAACGTTTAAATAATTATCGGAAAAGTTAATTAAGTAATTATTAAAAATAAGTTTAAATTAATTAAGTATTTTTTTAATAAATAACTAAAAAATGGCCATAATTTTTTAATATTTTTCCGTAAAAATTTTTTATATTATTTAAAATAAAATTTGGCCTTAATTAAAAATCCTTTTATATCCGTAAATCTATCATAAGGTTTGGAAATAATTAATTTATAATCTTTAATATTAAGCATTTTATAATAAATAAAAAAAGGTATAATTTCTTTCAGTTTTTAATTAAATAAAAAAGGGGCAAAAATTTACGGATATGGGGCAGGTATTTCGAAAAAAGGCGTTAATATTTTCGGATAAAAGGTAATTTTTAAAATAACGGAAACTTTTTTTAATTATTAAATAAGTTTAATATTTTCCTTTTAAAATTTTACGACTTCTTCGGTTATAAGGTTTAATCGTTAATCGGTTATAAGTTTTTTTTTTTCCCTTTTTCCGTTTTTGTAATAAAAATTTTCTTAACTTTTTTTTTTTCGTAATCGGACTTTTTAAGCCGTACCTTAATAATTTTTTTTATTTTCCTAAAGGTAAAGGTTAATTATTACTAAAAAAAAAAAACTTTTCCTAGCTTTTAGTTTTAATAACCTTTAATAACATATTATTAATTAATTAAAGAATTTTTTTAATTAAAGGTAAATTATTTAATTTAATTATTAATTTCTTATTAATTAATAACGGAAATCGAATATATTATTTATTTATTAAACGTTATTTTATAATATCGTTTTTATTAAATTTATAAAAATTTATACCTAATTAAGTTTTAAATTATTCGTTAATTATTAATTAAAAAATTATTAAAATATTACGAACCTGTTATACATTTATTTAAAGGTATAAATAAGATCCAAAATAAGGATTTTTAATTTATAAATAATAATAAATAATAAATAAAGTATTCGTAAAAAAAATTTACGAACTTTTCCTTTAATTAAAAAACGATATAATTATTTTTAATTAAAAGTTTAAATTAATAATTAAAAAGCGAAATTAAATAAATGCTATTTATAAAGGAAACTAATTATTATATATCCATTTCGAAATTTAATAAGTATGCTTAGGATTTATGTGATTTATGTAATTTAGTAAATTACCTAAATTACCTAGATCATTTAGGTCTTGGCAGGAAAAGCCAAGCTTTTCCTGCTCCGAAGTTTAGCCGCCTGGAGCCTGCGCCAGGCTCCAAAGGTTGGTTTCTCCAAGACAGGAACCCCTGTTCCTATACTGTAACAAAAGGGTTATATTAATATAACCATTTTCTGCCGAAAATTATATTATAATTCCGTATTAAAATAATATCGAAATTAATAATTTATCTTTATCTTTAAATATAAATTTCGAAATAAATAATTTTGCGGTTAATTTATCCGTTATTATAAGTAAATTTGGTACTTTTTATATTTTTAATTTCGTAAAATTCGGCTTTATTTTTTTATAACAACCATAATTCGTTAATTACTTCCGGTTTAATATAATTCGGGTCGGTTTTGTAATTTATCATAACGGTATATCATTTTTTCTTAATTCGTATTTTAATTATAATAAAAGGATTTTTTATCCTTTCTTTTATCGTATATAAAACTTTTTTAAAAGGAATCTGCCGATTCCTTTTATTTTTACCAACTTATAACTCCCTTATAAGTAACGTTCTTCTTTTAGGGTTTATATTTATAATTACTTTAATTATCCTTCCTGTCGGCATAACTAAACTTTTAATTCGAAAATCTTTCCCTTATATCGTTTTATTTAATTCGTTAAATTAATAACTTATTCTTTAAAAGTTTTAATCTTTTCCGACCAATTTATCGTTATAACCTATTTTTCGTTTATCGTTATTATTAATAAATCCTGATACCTTTAACGTTCCTAATACTAAACATAGTACTGGGCTATTTTTATTAAGCGTTTTCCGATTTCCCTTTTTATTTCTTTTTTTTCCTCGGGGTGGTTAACGTAAGTACGTCGGAAATATAAGTTATTTACTATTTTTCGTTATATTTTTATTATTATTTAATAAATCTATTTTTCCTGCGTTTTATAATCGTACTATTTATAATAATACATAAAATCTTATTCGGAATAAAATTTTTTTTCGGTTAATTTCCTAACGTTATAATAACGTCGATATCGTTTTACGTAACCATAATACGTAAATATCTGTACCACTTTTGGTTCCTAAGGTCGTTTCCGGTTTAAGTCTAGAAATCGAATCCTTATTTATATATACGTATAAATTTTTATTAAATATATTTCTGTTATTTTTCGTATCGTAAGTAATAAGTTTTTTTGCAATAAATAACGTATAATTTCCCATATCGATCGGGCTTTCTTAAGCATAAAATTTCGTCCCAACCTTAGTATTCCTTAATCCATTTATTTAACTCCTATTACTTCTATCGTTATTATTTTTTTTTTTTACGTACAAGATATTAACTTTTTTGGTATTAACTTTTCTTATCCTTTATATTCCTATAACTACTGGATAATTATTGGTCCAGTCGTAACGGTATGTTATCGGGTAATTACGGCCTGGAAAAATACCTTAACTTTTCGTAACCTTTTTTACACTTTTAAAGGTAAATTAAGGTTTTCCTTTTTTTTAATTATGTCGAAAGTTACGGCCTTATTATTTTTATCCCCTAATCGTTTTTCGGGTACCGGAATCTAATTATTTTATTATTATTTCTTAAAGGCCTTATATTAATTTTTTATATGGCCCGTTTTATTATAATTATAATACTTAATTTGGTTTTAATCTTTTTTTTATATTATCCTTAATTTCATAAATCCTAAGGCTGTTTTATAAGCGGTAAAAAATATATCGCGCTTTTTGCTTTAATTAATTCCCGTAAACTTAAGTTTAAGAATAAACTATTCCCTTTTTTTTTATCGTCGCTTATATTATCGGTTATCGATTTTTACGATTTTTACGATATATTTATTTAAAGTAATAAAACGTACCATTTTAATAATTTCGTTTTTAACGTCGTTTTTTAAACTTTTATAAAAAATATCGATTAAATTATCGTTTTTTTCGTTTACTTATTTTATTTTAATTATAAAGTTTTTAAACGTTATTACGTATTTAAACGTTAATTTTTTTAGCTTTAAATTAAGGATTTTTTATATTACGGTTATTTTTTCGTTTAAATTTCCGAAATTAATCCTTAATTTTTTTCGAAATTAATATAATACTGGAAAAAGATTTTAATAATTTATTATTAATCCGATTTTTTATTTTTTAAGTAATTTCGTAAAATAAACTTAATCCAATTTAAGGCGTTTTTTTAAGAAATACCGTAATTATAAAAATTTTGTCGGCTTTATTAATAACCCCTTTAAAACGGAAATAAACGTATATTTAAATAAAAAAACTTTATACGTTATTTTTTCCGTTATAAAATTCGGATTTTTTAGGTTTAATTTTAATTTTATTAATCCGGATAATATTAACTTAAATTTTAAAACGTTAAATAACCTTTTCGAATTCCTTAATCGTATTTTTATATTATTATATAATAAATTTTTAAATATTATCCGATATATTAACGGTATAATATATTATTTAAAATTTAATTATATTATTAAATAAAAGTTTATAACGTATAACGGTTAATTAACTTAATTAACTATTAAATCTTAATCGTACGGTTTATATTAATAATAATACCGTAAAAATTTAAATAATAAACTAAAAATATAATTACGTTTAATAATAATAAATATTAAAAATAATTTAAATAATTAAATTATATTATAAATTAATATTATCTAAATTATAAAAAAATAACGAACGTATATATGTTACTTTTAACTTAAGGTATTTAAACGGCTCAAACCCTTAAGCTCGTTAAAACCTTTAAGCCCGTTATAGGCTCAAAGGGCTTAAAGCGCCAAGGTTTTTAAGACCTTTAAGCCAGTTACGTAACCTGGGACCCACGTCGGAAACAAGTCTCAGACTTTCCGACCGTTTATCTCTGGGCCAAGCCCTCAGGTCATAACATTATAATTTCTGCATTATAAAAAGGACGTTAATAATGCATATACCAATTATAACTTAAATATTCCAGGAAAAAAAATTAATCGGTTTAACCGAACCGAATATAATTAAAATAAGGAAAAACCTTAATTCCAAAAATTTTAATTAAATTAATACGAATATTACGAATATCGCGTTAATTTTTGCATAATTATTTTTTTCGGCTTTTTTTTACCTATTATAATAAAGTTAATTAAAAAATTATAAAAAAAAATTTTAACAAAATAAAAAGGTTACTTACGGTTTTTTTTTTAAAACAAAAATTCTTAAAAAAGGAAAATAATATTACAATATAAAAATAAGGGTTCTTATTTTAAAAAAACCGACCTCCGGAACCTAATATAAGCTTTTTACGGTTAATTTTCGGATAAGGAAAGTTTAATTTTTTCCGTACCAAGATATGGTAATTTAATAAATTTGGTAAATCTAAAAATAAATCCAACAAATCCTACAAATTTACGATATACTTATTAAATCCAGATAGATATATAATAAACGGTTTTCTATATAAATAATACCTATTTAATTTCGCTTTTTAGCTATTAATTTAAATTCTTAACCAAAAGTAACTATACCGTTCTTTAGTTAAAAAAAAAGTCCGCAAATTTCTTTAACGAACACCCTATTTATTGTGCTATTATTACCTGCAAATCAAGAACCCCCATTTCGGATACTGCTCATACTTCCAGGTGGATGTATGGCAGGTTCGTTACAGAAAACCCTTTAATTTTACCATTTTTTTCTGATTTCTGGGAGCTTTTTGAAAATGTAGCGATTTCGGCGATTTGTATGGGAAAATGGTGGCGCGTTGGGGGGGTGGAGCGTGAGGGGGGGGTCCGACTTACCCTCCGGATTGATACCCATCTGCCTTGGTAGCGCAGCACCCAAGTCTCATAGCCCACAGATACCACCAGTCCTGTGTGCGTTCAAGCTACGCCGTCGATAAGTCCATATTGCAACAGGATCAGAAGGTTGCCAACTGATAGAACTCGTCGTACACCCCCCAGTAGTCTGCTTCCTCGTAGTTGGTTGTCATGAACGGTACCGCTACGCAATCCATCTGAAACTGTATCTTCGTCATCTTTTGCGTCAGACGGGTTGAAGTTCCTCCGTCAAAGCCTCTCGCCTCTATAGCTCGATAGACCGGATACTCTGGTGAGTAGAGATATTAAAGCTTCTGGGATGGCGTGGACTCATCCTGAGTTGACGGGGTCTTGACGTACTGTTGTGTGCTTTCCGTCCCATTTCGTACACCTAGATGCTCGAAGCCAGGTGGCGACCTGACTACGGCGGTTGGCCTCTGAGTGGTGATGGACTTCTCATAGTTAAAGAGTCGAGACAGCAACGCTGGACCACAATACCCGTTCCGGTATCCTTTCCAGAAGCTTCTCATGCTAGATTGGCCGCCGTTGATGGTAATAGTGTCTTCTAACTATATAAAAGACGCAGAGCTCGATACGATCCCCCTAGAGTATCTACTAACAGGGCTTGACAACGTCCTGAAATAATAGCAACTCATATCGCACAATCAATCGATCCACCAAGTTCAATCTCTGCCATGGTATCCGTAGGCCTGGAAACTGTAGTGTAAGGTGAGAAACGCCGCTTGGTATGATTCAGGATTTTAAACGTCGGTAGGGTAAGGCACGCTAAGGTGGCCATGAAGGGAATTGGGTTCGTGTTCGTGTGGGGCAATGCCGGAATCACCGTCGGTGTGCGGCTTGACATTCGGAACAACACGGAGGAATCGACAATTGCTCTCCAGGTAATTGAGCGCGTCGGAAGGTTAATGGCTAGCATCGCCATGGCATGACTTAAATTAGGGAGATAATTAAGAGACGGAGCAATTCGAAGATGTATTTCTCAGGAAGAGGTCGAAACTCGGAATGAACAAGATTGTGAGTGAAGGGGGAAGAGAAGGGACTGAACAACGTTTCTTTGAGCCGTAGGAAAAGTATAAGAGATCACCTGACATTGTCCCTAGTCTAGACGAAGATGCCGTTTATAGAGGCTTTGCCTGCATATATTGTGTGGAGGTCAGCTTAGCTCTGGCCACATCACGGGCTTAATATTAATAGTAGGGCAGGAAGCTGGTATCATACGCGCTACCTGTAGCATATGGGGTGGTAATTGAGGTTATTTGGAAGGTATAGATAGGACTCCTTAAGCTGGCCCAAAGCGAACCAGCAGACGGGAATAGATCTATCTCTTGGGGATAGCAACGTACTATACATAGACTGAAGTGGCGGAAAATGATTCCGATAGATTTGGTAAGGTACAGAAGACCACTGTCTCGGTTGAGTCCTATTAGAGGCGCTTAGACAGGGGAACCAAGTCTCTGAATACCTATGCACTTGGTCTCTATTGACATATGGTCGACGTCTTAAAGACATTCATTCTCCTGTTAATCCCTGAAGCTCGAAAGTCTGTCCCATATCATAATTTGATGCACCCTATTTCTCCATCTCAGCGCTCCCTTCAATGCTAATGCTCTATGATACACGGTCCAATAGCCAACTCACGCTAATTCAGTGATCCTCCAGATAAACGATGGTGGTCCGATCCCATCCTTCAAATTCTGTTTCTTTCTTCTTAAAATGTTGCTTTTTGGTGTAGTTCATCGAAGAGTACCCAGTCATCTGGCTCTTCGTAGCTTTCCGTCTGGTATGGAACGAAGACGCAATCGACGCAGGACTGTATCTTCAACGTTTTCTGCTTAGGACGCCGTGGGTTCTTGGCGTCGAATGGTTTCTCTCTCCTGCCTCCACAGCCTGAGTGTCCCGGTGGACAGAGGTAGCGAAGCTCGGTGAGCGGCCTAGGCTCATTGCAACCTGATTGAGTGTGGTCTTGTGGGTTGCTCACCAAGTTTCTGACGCCCAAGTGCTCGAAACCGGGAGGTTGGCGGACATGAGTGGACGTGCGAGTGCTATGGATGCCGCGTGCGTGACGAAGTAGGTGAGAGAGCATCGATGGACCTCCCGCTGTCTTTACGCGGAACTTCGGAAACCCTATCGCATCACCTCGACCTCCATTGGTGGAGGGCGTGGCCTCTTCGAGTGGCACGGAATATTCTGGACTCCAGTCGCTTTCACTTAAAATTCCATCAGTAAGTTGTAGGAGCGGTCTAGGTGAAAGAAACTTACATGGCACACTCGTCCGATTTGGAAACCTCTGTCTCCTCTAAGGGGCCCTCAGGATTGGTTGCGGCACCATGTGAAGTGCCGAGCCCATGACTGCAGTGCAGATCTGCGCTCTTGTCATTGCCAGAGAGGGTTGTGGCGTGATTCTGATTGAGGACTCGCAGGCCCTTCAATTCATATTCTGGCAATGCTACGCCGGAGTCATTATTGTGATGCTTCTTTTCGACCTTTTCTACGACCCAGAAAGATCCACTAATGGTAGAAGACCGATCGATCAGATCGAGGTTTTCGATAAAGGGCATCGTTTGAGGTGTCAGATCTCCAATTGAGGAGGATTGGGCGGAAGCATGATGGGGATCTATTCCGCAGCATAAGATCGAACATTAAGTGAAGATGAATGATTGAACACTGGGTAAAGAGGAAAAGGTTATTAGTCTGGGAAATACGAAGTTAGTTAAGGAGGAAAAGGCTGTTGTGCTAGTCTAAGAAATGGAAATTAATTAAAGAAGAAAACGTTGTTAGTCTGAGAAATAGGAAGTTAATTGAAGAGTGGAAAGGTATGTCTCTGAACAGACAGAAAAATCGAATCGGGAGTAAGATGCTATTATATCAGGACCACCGACAGGCGTCAGTAGGAAAGATCCGAATTGATGCGTAAAGATCGAGTTAAGGGTCGATTGGAGAGAGGAAGATGTTGTTGTGGTAGTCAGCGAGGTTATGTGCTTTGATAGCTGAATACCTAGATAACAATCAGAAAATTAAGCATCTTAGCGAATTCGAAGCTGCTCTAGTGGTTGAGGATGGGAATATTGACCATGGGGCCGAGAAAAATCATGTCCCCTATTGCTGAGTCTCGTCTCTATACTGTGGTGTTTGCCCCTGTCACTGTCGTCAATTGTGGCTCTTGTGATGCTGGCCAGTTCACATACGGCCACGTGACCTCCAACAGCAACTTACCACGACGAAAAGTACCTTCAAAATGTAACGCGAAACTCAGCCATGTGCAGTCCACCCGGGAAAAGATAGGCTCATGAAGTGTAATCATTCCCGTTAAGGGGGCCCCTATATGGGCCTCGATAACTCGATTACACCCGTTATCTTCATTACCTGCATTGCGGTACGCGGTATGGGACTAAAGCGCTTGGTGATGGACCACGGGCCGTCGTATATTGCGGTGATGTGAGAAACATTTGGTACATCTCGACATAGGACCCTCTGGAGGATGAGATATACTGCATCTTCCGGTGGAGCCATCCCTTATTAGTGAAGAAGCTTTCCCCGCTTACGAAGGTTGCAGCCAAAAGTATGGCCGGAGTTACAGCTAGAGGCAGTGTGCATCGACCATTTCGCATCCGGTATTTTTCCTGAATTGGCTGTACGGCAGCTGGATCTAGCGTATGATTCGTTGAAAGGGCGCTGAAGAGGGCTCGAAGAGGACAATCGCTTTAGGGACCCTAGCGTAGAGTATCGTACATACTGTAGGTGCTGTACTCTACGGCGTACTGTGAAGAAGCGTGGCAGAGGCCACATACTTTTGGCCTCAACCTTCGTAGAACATACGGACTCTAGGATGGGAATTTAGACTATGGTCTCTCTCATCACCACCCGAGCAGATTGTCGGGCGTTTCAGTTAAACGTCGTAACGGCTCATACGTGTCCTGCAGTATGGACCGCGCCGCAAAGTCGACGTCCGTAGGCTTGCCCCGATAAAGGTATGCATAGACACAATTCGATGGCAACTCAGTGGTCTAGAGTACGAGGAAATGAAGCATCCCCCTTGTTAAATAAAAGGGGGGCTCGAAAGGTGCTATTGGTGTACGAGATCACACGGCAGGAGAACAGTCAGAATCTACAGATCTTTGGTAGAAGGGATCACTTGCACTCATAATCCTATAGCCTTTCAACCCTATACGCTGAGAAGGTGTAGGTCAGCACGTATATCACATTTCTATAGGAGACTTTATTTCCTAGAAATACGGGCATTACTCAGTTTTAACATATGCTTGCAAGGGATCTCCGTTCATGCAAAGTTTGTTATTTGGTTATACTGATGTTGAAGCAATGCGAACGATTGCGCATCCGTAATTATGCGAAATAGAGCCTAGATTGGTTGAGCCCGATTGTGCGCGGCAAACTGACATGATTTTGCGACAGCATGTAGCTCGGCCATGACGCCTAGATGATCAGTAATCCACGGCTTCTCGCAGCCGAGCTGGATCAACTCAGCCCTCTATTCCTCGTCCTCCAGCTGCACGTCTCTGCCGAAGACCTCAAAGCGTCGTAACTGAAGACAGGCCCCAGTGAACATGATCTTGTCCAGCCTTGAGGGACCGTCTGCCCTCATCACCTCGGGAGACTGCAGGCCCCACGTAAAGCCCGCTTCTTCATCCTCCTGGCCTCCGGATTCGAGAAACGCATCTCGGAGCTCGTGTTCCGTGTGCAGAGTCATATCGTGCAGCTGCAGGGGGTTGAAATCCCCCGCCACCAGAGCCCCGTGCATGCCATCCTGGTGGATATACTTGGCGACGACTCGCATCCGCGCCGGCCGCAAGGGGGTTTCCCAATCGAATGACTCCAGGTGCAAATTTGAAGGCCTGAGGATCAAGTTATCTGACTCCTGGTTGCCACTGGTTCTCGGCCGCCGCATCAAGATGTCGATAAAGTGAACATCGCGATCCAGGAGCGTCTGGGTGAAGTGGACGCGGAAGTACGCGGTTACCAGCAGCCGGCGGTCAGCGAGCATGATGGTGCCGGCGTAATCTAGAGGTCCAATTCGAGGCGTCGACTTCAGTGATGTAGCACCTGTCTCTCACCCACTGGCTTCTGACAATGGTTTCGAGATAGGGTAGGGTGCATTCCTGGAGAAATACGGCGCCGGCTGTCATCAGTGCTACATACGCCGTCAGGCGCTCTAAGTATGCTAAGGCGGTTCCATCCTGGCTTCGGCGAACGGCAGCACCTGATCGATGTCCCAGCTATACAAATGCGAGTCCGTCGACCGGACTACTACTATCGTTACTCGGCTGCTGACCTCGGTCCTCGCTGCTCATGTAATCTCCGGGTGTACTTGGTTTTCATGCTTGCGCCGTTTCGTTATGTGTATAATAGGGCTGGTCGTAGGGCTCATCGAGCCTCCACGGTACTACTAGTTTTCTTTTGGCTTCAGTCGCTCGGATTGTCTCTAGTAATAACGCGCCAAATGGCGACGATATGAGCTCCTCCTGTATGGTTAGTTGTTTCCGTGCTTCGGCATCACTAGACATTTTATCGACTAGGCTCGGCATAATTTATTACAGGCGCTGGCAAGCTGTTGAGATAGTGCGAACAGGAATAGGGGATGCAACTAAGAACGTAGTTATGAACTTTCCATGTTCTTTTCTTCCCCCTTTGTGAGCACAATATTATAATCGTTCGGGGCAGTAATCCCGTCAGCGGAGCCTTTGGCGAGACTCGCATCATCCGGGCCAGTGGGATGTCGCTCAGAGGATATTACCATTCGGATAGCTTTCAATACTCGATAGAATGCCATACGACCCACAACCTCGCCAAATACAGATGCATTCCGGGTGCCCCTTCAATGCTGGCGCATCTCCCGAGTGGGTTATCACGGAATATACATTAGGTGCGTCGAGAACTCACGGTACAGTGTCGATCGCTCACGTGTTCAATGGCCCCGACGACAATGGCCTCGGACCTTACCAGTTCTACCTCTTCAAGGGCTTGGCCCCTATCCTTACTATATACCTCTTGTCAGCCAGCGCGCAGGGCCACCGAGCTCCCGAGCGGCCGTAGAGACAAAAGGCTGGGGGGATAAACGCCCGTTTCTTGTGAGATTCGGGACTTAAAACCTCTCCGCGGCGGTTACCGTGCACCCCGCACACCGTGACGGACAATCTTCCATTCCTCTCTCGTGGTGGGAAAGCCAATCCCCTATGGTACCGGTAGTTGGGCGTACAACTAGGGCACTCCCCAGAACCCTAAATAAGGCTGTTGCTAGGCAAGAGGAACTCACCGAAAGGGAGACGCCAGCCATGGGAGCGTCTGTCTCTTATACCCCACTCGTTTGCAGGCGGAAATAATCACCAAGGAACCCGGATCTTCAGCAAGAATTCTACGGGAAGGACTATCGCGCCTAGCCCAGATCACTATGTTCTATGGCCCTGAGAGCCTTGTTTATGAGGGCAACACAGCGCATGGATAACGAATGAGCGAAGTTTCCGGCGGTTTGAGTTGCGTAGCGCATGACTCATCGGTTCGAACTCACATATCTGGTCTTAAAGTACTAAATCTGACGTATGCTCAGATGTGTGAAATCAGGGAGACCAAATAGGTTATCAGAGTAGTCCATTAACAATGCTCAATTGAACTTCTATCCCTTCAACAAGACGCAGTTTAAAGCCCCATTCCGGCGTATAAAACTTGCATATCAGAGATAAGCGTCCCTTAGCGGTCTTTCCCGCTCAACTCAGTGGTACTGCCCTAACAGAACGCCAAAAGACAAACAGTTCCATGGTCCACGCTTGTTCACATCGGCGGGCGGGACGATCCGGGATTCTGAGCCTTGTCGTCATCAGGGAACTTGCGGAACAAGTCTCTGAGCTTGTCAATTGGAGCCGTCCTGTTCACACGCGAGGTTAGCATATGTCGTCTTAGAATCCATGGACGACACTCTACTATATCACAAGAGAGATGGAGACGCAACTCTGCACCAAGGCAATCTAGCATGAGCGAATAATGGAAGGGGTAGAGAAGCATATCTGGGATATGCAGAATTACTTACATGAGACCGACGACCGTCTCGAACGGTGGCTTGTCCGGGGAGCTCGGATGGCTGCGAGTTGGCGTGAACGACTTGGTCTTCTCGAACGCGCGAGACAGCTCTTTGGACTGGGACGTGCTGAGGGCCTCTTCCAGCTTGACCAGGTCTTCCTGTTCCTCCTCCTTGATATGCTGGCTCAGGGTCTGCCAGAGACTCTTGATAGTGGGGATGAAGTCGGAGTCGCTAGGGCTGAGCTTCTGGAATGTGTAGAGCTTCTCCTTGACCTTCACATCTGTTAGAAACTGGCAAAATGGCTAGCTCCCAGGCCGACTGTACCTCCTGATGTTGCTCGCGATCTTTCTGTGCGCGGTCGCCGCCATCCGAGACGTCGCGCTCGAGGACAGGATACACGACAAGCTCCTCGGCAATGGAATGGCGGGCGAGCTCCCATACGAATGCATTCTGATAGCGCTTCTGCTCGTCCTGATCCTTGGAATTGACGATCTTGTTGTAGTAGTACTCCAATTGCTGGTGGTCCTCCTGGATTGCCTGGCTGACCTTGAAGACCTGACTGCGTTCCAAGCCCTCGTTGCGCTCATCCGGGAAGAAGTACTTGTCCTCGGCATAACCACGAGCGACGACGCATGACGGTCCTCGACTCTGCATGCCAACTGCTCGTGGGACCATTGGCTGCGCCTTTGTCTGCGCGCCAACGATTCTAGTGAGATTGGCTGGTCTGATGGCACGACGAAGCATCTTGAATGAGACTTATGGATGGTTCAGAAGCTGTGCAATGGGTGCGTCGGTAAGGAGTAGTAGTACCTAGGAATCAGGCGTAGCTGAAGTAGCTGAAGTTCGGTGATTATGGAGAATTGTCCAGGGTTATACTCGAGAAAGATTATCACTGAATGCGAAGGGTCCCGGGGAAGTGACAGCACCCATTGGGCGGAAAATATAGTCGACTTAAGGGAGGAATTCGGTGACGAAACCAATCGTCACTACCTTACCTAATACAGGGTTCTCTACGTATGTTTGCTCAGTATCGAGCACGTAATAAGTGCATGTGCCTGCATACACGCCTGCATTCCATAAACTCACTTATGATACATATTTGCATTACATAGTAGAGAGATAGAGAGAGGTAAGCTTGCCCCCCGGAAAGCTCTCGCTCCAAGCCACGGGTCAAGCTTTCATGCATGTATCTAGTATGTAAATGGTAATACGGATTCAAAATGACGCTATTGGCTAGTACTTACCTGGACGTCTGTGATCATCAATAACAAATAGTTTTCTACTGTAATAGGCTCGCCATGACTGGTTACTTAGAACCCAAGTCTACGGTTAGAGCCATGATGGTCACTATGACGTCACTTTCAACGTCTCTAGGGACCCCCTTCATTACCGTCATATCGTCTGCGCATCATTACATAAACATTTCATGGGGTCTCCGCATTATAACATCCTACGTTTCACCATCGCGGGATCCGCTGAATAATCACAGATATCTTCAATTGAAACAGTTACCAGACAGTGTCGGAGAGCTTCTCTCGCTATGAGCCAGATACCTAATTTTCCTCCGATAAAATACTTGAATTTCCGCTTACCTTTTTGAGTCACTGTGGAGCAGGTTTCGAGGATGCTATTGAAGGAAAAGGGGGTTCTTTTCAATTTGGGGGCTCAATGAACCTGGGGACTCATCTTGGCATAAATGGCTAGATAAAGTCAGAAATAAAAGCATTGTCTATTGTTACCTTATCAAAGAAGATGTTTCCTCTGTGATGGCTATACGAAGTTAGAACAAGTACCAAGGGCCTGTTGCATACCTGACCGAGTGTTCGGCTATAGGTACCTAGGTAGGTATGGAAACGGGATTTGGCACAGCGAAACCATGTTGTGTAGAGCGGCCAAGCGAGGAAAGCAAGCGCCTCCTTTCAAATATTTCAACCGCGGTACAGTAAACGGTTCCCCTAGACCTTTTCAGTCTATCAGTCTGTCTTAACCAAAGTGAACAGTAGAGTTAAGGTTGCGGCCGCGTATATACGGCAACGGGTGGCGCCACGTGCGGCTGAAATTAATCTACATAGGCACCGCCTAAGCGAGTAAGGTCCAACCAATCATCTAACTGCACTAATGTCTATTCATCCTAGTGCGCCTATAGCTCTGGCCTACTATTCATAGCTGAAATATAGCCCTGCTTAAGTCAACCGTAATCCCTCAAAAACGACAACATTGAGACTTCTTATCGTCAATAGTGTCGAGAAACCCAAAATATCCATCTACTCCATCAATCAGATGCAATGGCTTCAAACAACGCAGCAGAGGTTACTTCGGGGGGCAAAGGTCAGCCTTGCGCATTTAAGCCCATTCGGCCATTGGCAGTGTTACTGAGCCACTGACTTACGCTATAGAACGAGTCGATAAGGCGGCGGATATCCTGGCTGCCGCTTTCGACAACGACCCTGTCTATGGCTACTTTCTCCATGACATCCCCAAGGATAGGCGTCAGCTAAGTCGGCATAAGGCTCTGCACGCCTTCATCAAGGCCTGCGCGTTGAACGGTGGAGAAATAGTCGAGGCTGCGGATTGGGGGTCCTGCGGCGTGCTCATGCCACCGGGGCGGAAGGCGGAAAATCCCTTTACGATCCTCCAGGCGGGACTGATACCATTAGTGATGACCGTGGGATTCACGTGTTCCAGGGTAATTGCCCATATGACTAACTACTGAAGAAGTACTACGTATGCGATTGCTCACTAATACTTGTAGCGCATGATCTATGGTTACACCGGGACCGCCGAGGAGCTGAAGGAAAAGGTACTCTCCAAAGAGGAGATCAATGCGTTCTGGTATGTCGTCTGGATGGGAACAGCCACCGAAAGGCGGCATCAGGGGTTGGCTAGCAAGGTCCTTTCGTATATGCAGGACAAAGCCCGCGGCGACGGTCGCCCGCTCTGGCTGGAGGCGAGCACCCAGAACTCACGTCGGCTCTTCTCAAAACACGGGTTCCAAGACGTGGGCGAGATCATTCTAGGAAAGGGAGTCGTGGGACCCGATGGTGCACCGAAGAAGAATGGCGAAGGCGTCACGATATGGGGGATGGTGTGGCGACCGTGATCTATTCGGCCGCCATGTTGGTGGACGTTTACCGCATGATGGAATATGGAATAAAGCGATAAGGAAAAGCATCACAATTAAAGTGGAGCCAGTTTACACGACAACCCCAATACCAATTATTGTTCTTAACTAGAGGATTTACCAGAACCCTTGGCTAAGCAGTTCGGTTCACGACACCTTTATAATTATACTAACGAGATATTTCCTAGTCGCTCGATTGTAGAGGCACACGTTGTGAGGAAGCATAAAATTATAGTTCCACAAAAAGGTTGTCCATTTCTTGTGGCGGGATCTAGTTGTCAGGGCCACTTAGAGGTTAAGCAGCAATGCTCCTCGGGCGTATGTGTGAAAACGAGAAGGAAGCTTGTACTGTATACCACGGTGCTTCCGGGCAATGCCGTCGATCCCTCCAATCAGCGCTCAAGATCGCTATCCACACCTGTCATTCTACAGGCTATTTACAACAACAGAATTCCTAGCTAATGGTTGAATTGCGGAACGGTGATGATCTGCGAACGCGGTAGTCCGCAATCTCAAAATTGCCACGTTACCCAGAAAAGTGTCACCATGCCCTTAATCCCCGCGACTAGCCATAACCTCGGCTGCACTGCTCCGGTGGCCTTCGATAACCACGCGCCACAAATCGCTCCGACCAGGGTGAGCACGAAGGCTATGGCTCTCCTGTTGTGCTTCGCGTTCTTGTTGCGCGGTGCCATGAGGTGTTCGTCGCTTCCCAGGTCGCACAACAGGCTCGTGATTACCACCCTTGGCACCTCACTCATGCCAGCCCTCGACTGTTGACGATTTGACCCGCGGCTTGGAAGCTCAGCGGCGCAACGGGGACGAGTTCGCAGAAAGTCGACGTCAGCGGGATCTCTTTGAGACGGATATCTACCCTCTACAACGCCACCCTGTATAAGGGTTAGAGATCGACATCGTCCTGCTGTCGGTTTCGAGGAGATTCGAAGATGGGGTTAGGGGTAGGCAGGGCATTATGACTTTTTTCTTCTTGACCGCAGCATCCGCTTCTGGAATTGTAAACTACATCCCTGGTACTTACCTGAATGATGGCCGCCGGGGCAACGATACAGACGGTCTGTAGCAGGAAAGAAAGAATCAGAGTTCATCGAAGATGTGGTGCGCCAATCAACTTGTAAAGTCGCCTGAACGAGTAGCATCCTATATTGAATCAGCCGATAGAGCAGATAGAGCGAGCCCATCCGGACGGTCTGTTGTTTTGCCCTGACGCTCAGAGACCGAGGGAGACGATGTTTCCTATAGTTGCCGACAGTTTAACTAGCAGCTAGTCTCTCATAACAATCTGAATTGTTCAAAGCATACCGGTTTGCATTGATATGAAGGTGCCGTAGGTTAAGCAGTAAGCTCATCAGCCTTTGTTCCCAAAAACTTCCACAGCAGTTCTAAAGCCGTGATTGTGCCCACCGTCTGTAAAGTGCTCCGTCCAAAAGACCCGTTGCGAAAGAGCAGACTAGTAGAGGTATGATTGCTAGACTTGCGGCAACCTCCGTAGATGGTTACCCGAGAAAATTGCGAGCATAGGGCTCTCGCCTAGGCTCTCCCGCGGCCGAGTCTGCTCGCTGAGACTCTTGCTTCTCTTCATCCGACATAGTTGCGTTTGCACCGGGTGGTGTCAACTATAAGGTACAGATCTTGTGTATCATAGTCATGCGCGACTTTCAGACATACGCACTCAAAGAAGAGACGTAGTAGGGGAGGACGACGGTAACTTGTGAGAAAATAAAGCAGCCCTGGTCGAATGCTAAGTGACTAAATGCCGACGCGATAGATGTGCTGAAGAAGTCCTAGTATTTCTTGGTAGTTCTTCATTGGATTATGGCAAAGGTCGGGCTCCCGAACTGTGTTAGTTCAAATGTTATATGGCTTTATGTATTGCTACATTCTTGGCTATTAATAACGGAGCTCTTAGGGGTTCCCTTCTCGTGCAGTAGACGAGGCTTGAAGGGAAGTTGGCGTTTGGAAAGGCTTGGAGTCATGGGTATCGACGAGGTAGGTCTCCGTTCGGGAGGACGACACTGTGTATGCTGATAATCAAGTTAATTTTGTCTATAAGACAAGGATATCATTTATACAGCGTTATTTCCTGACACTGCTTTTATGCATATTAAATTGAGCTTGATAGATTGTTTTTTGCTTAGTAAGACATTTTGGAAGTGCTTTCCAGTTTTAGTTACAGTTGTTGATGCTGGTCTCCAAAAAGATGGGGCCTCGATCCGTTGTTAGTTTGACCTTTTTAGCTACATACGTCGTTCCCCTACCGTTGAAGACTTCACAGTCATGGCTCCGTTTTACCGGCTCGGCCCGCAGCTGAAATGAGTCTCAGGCAAGAAAAGCCAAGAGTAGCAAGCTTACGCCTAAATCGAGTAGAATTGGCAATGTCCATATGGATATTTGATTCTCGGCGACACGTTTCGTTTCTATTTCGACCTCTTGCAACTATACTCGAAGTCATGAGTAATGTTACCAAAACCCCAGAGGGAGGCCTCAAGTATTGGCATCTCAGGAAGAAAATGCTGCTTAAGACGAGGGTCAAAGACGCATAGCGATCTCCGCCGAATAATTAAGGCGTTTCTATGAGTTGCGACCTCCTGAGGAACGTTCCTATTCTTCCATGTTAACTAGCCCGTATAGAAACACCCAAGCACACGAGGTTCTACCGCCGCCAAAGGAATCATAGAACAGGTACCTGGTTGGTCCGGTTCATTGAGTGAGCGGTGACTTTGGTTTATTATGCAAAGAACACCTCTTTGGAAGTGCCACACGACCACATGAACTATGCCAAGCCCATGAGGATGGTTTAAGTAGGTTGCAACCGCATATCATTAGGACTTGCATAGGAAAATTCTTCTGAACAGGTTCAAATTCGAAACGTCAGGCCGGAGTAATGTAGTGTTGGTGGTGGCCGTTGAGCAATAACTAGAGAACAACTCACTGTAGCCAGCGCTCGTACTACATGAGAGTTGGCGAGTGATTTTCAGTAAGTGTAACCCTCTTTACGTGCCGCTGTCTCCTCCAATATTATAAGAGCATATTTCTGTAGCGACAGGGCCTTATGGGGGCTAGAGGTGGCATTAGTCTCCCCCGGTGTTGGCAAGCTTGAAAATGGTCTTGATGGCTTCCCAAGAGAATGCCAAGTGCGGGCATGATTGCCGACGCATGTGCAAGCCACGGGACAGAAGAGACCCAGCCGCTAAGTAGAGTCAGGACGCCATATCCTAAATAAGCTCATCACACACCTTCTCAGTCACAGATCCCGGAGGAGAGTCAGCTGTAGTCGACATCCTAGAATGCAATTTTTCCGTCTCGGCCCCGCGTGAGCATTTTGCAGTATGTTCGAACCCTCTGGACTACTGGCTTCTTCCAAGGAGGATGTTCACGTAGGTTGGTTTACTCCATATACCAGGGCCGTATTGCTGTTGCTGGGGCGCACCTTAGTTAGCATGCCTAGAAACCTGGACGGATGAATAGTGCTTTAGTGACCTCCTACTAGTGGACGCAGGCAAGTCTATAACACAAACCAAGGCCACTATTTACAACACCGAAGGACACCCCTATCCAAACCAAAGTGCCGTCTGTAGACCAAATACACACCACGTGCAGGCACAGTAAGAGCAACGTCCATATTGGAGTAAAGGTATGCAAGACATCTTCCTGCCTGTTCGGTTGATCATGTCTTAGGTCAGAGGTATCCGAAGCCTCTTACGTTTCTCGAGACCTCCATGCAGCCACTTTGCAGAATGGTGAGCGGAGTTCGTCCATAGCATCGCAGCAGTCCTTGCCGTAGTATACCTTCAAAGCCTTCGAAGGTGAAATCTCCATGTTTCCTCCGTAGGTCGCATATCCTCGGCTCCCGGCCGGAGTACATCACAGACAACCCTCTTCTAAAGAAACATATTCTTGTCAAGCTTCTGAAGGCCAAGCCTGAGAGAAGTTAACACTGACTGATACACCGGCTATTTGATTCATGTTGATAAAAGTTCATGGGAGGGGGGCAAAATGCGCCAAGGTCACGGCCGCGGGAAACGTGTTGCTCTCTCGCAACTATTCGGAATTCAATTGCGATTCCGCAAGAAGGAAACTGAATACCAACCTAGAAGGAGCAGTTATTGACCGCAAGGAGGGTAAGTATAAATATCTTGTGTGATTCGGCGGTCAGCTTAGGTCTCTCTAGATCAAGGCAACTAGATTTGTGCTGATGACAATAAAGCCTATTGATCTTCTCTCTCAGCCCATCGTCCCTTATACCGATTATACTCCCTTTTGAGACTAGCCTACCAACAATGGCCCCTTCAGCTATTTTTCCTTCTGGTGGACTAAAGCACAAGCCTGTCAAAGCCTTGGAGGCGGCAGCTGAGTTAATGAAGCCAATTGCTTTTATTAACACGACCCAGTTTTCTGTCAGCTCAGGGGAGAGCTGTCAGCTAGCAGGGGTTGCGCTAGCACTCCATATACGGAAAGGCTCCCTCTGATCGGACCATATATGTTCCGTGGACAGATTACATTAAAGTGCAGTGCACGTTCTAAAGCGCCTGCAACTAGTTATACAATGCAACATTACTGATAACCCCTATATCTGATAATTAAAAATCTTATTTGTTTAATTCGCGTTATTATTAACCGATTAGCTATTACTGAAACGATATAAGTTATGTAATAATAACTATTATTACGGCCAGCATTGATATAACATGGTAGCTAGTTTATTGGCGCTATAAACGAAAATTTTAAGCTAAAGAAAAGAAAAAAAGGAAAAAAACGTAAAGCCGTAAAGTATGTAAAAATCTACAGATATCCCCATTTTTTATGTAATAAGTAGTTAACTCATATAACAGTTATCAGTTATATATAACGGTTACTAGCTTTACGGTTTGATTCTGATAACTGCCGTTATATTACCCCCTTTTTAAAAACTTATATACGATTAAAAAAAGTATGCAAGTTTTTATTAATTATAAGTACCGTTTTTTCCTTATTAATCCGGTTTTTATTTTCGTAACCTTATTATTATTAAAATAGTTTTCGTTAATTTCGTTAATAATTATTATACGTATTTATTTTTATAAGTAAACCGGTAATTTAAATACTTTAAAATGTTCCGTATAAAACCGTTTTATTACGATCGGGGCATTTTTAAAGTTAATTATAAAATATTATATTTCGTTAAAATTATAACTTTTTTATTTAACTTAATATTATAACTTTTTATAACGTCCGTTAAATTTTATTTATTCGATTTATTTTATTTCGAACTTTAATTTATTATTAATTTTTTCAGATAATAATAATATTTAAATTTATTAAAATAACGGGTTATCGTCGGCTTTACGTAACCGATCGGTATAAAATAAATTAATTATTTTATAATTTAACGATAAATTAAAGATAAAATTATATCCATATTTTTTAAAGATTTTAAAAAGTTTTATTTATTATAAATTTAAATAAATAATTAATACTTACGTTATTAAATATTTTTTACGGAAAAAATTTTTATTATTAATTTTAAAATCGGTTAAATAATATTTTTATTAACTTATACTATTTAACGTTTTTACGTTTTTAACGTAATTTTTTTCGTAAACGTTTAAAGGTTTTTAATCCGTTTAATAATTATTAACATCCGTTAAATTAATTCGGTTTTTATTTTTATTATATTTAAATTTAATAAAAATAAATTTCGGATATTTTTATTTAATATAATTTTTAACAGAATTATATCATCGACAAATATTATAATAAATTATACGCAAAATTTAATATTAATATATATATATTTTAATTATTTTAATATCTATCGATATAAAAACGTAAAAATTAATTTAATGTTTAATTCGTAAATTTAATAACTTTTTAATTTTATAAATATAAAACGTTTCCGTAACGATATTTTATACCGGTAAATTCGTTTAATTTAATCAGAAATTAAAACCCGAATTATTTTATATTTTCGTTAATCCAAATAATAAATATTTTAAAAAAAAGATATAAATATTAATAATACCGGTTAATTAAGATTTTGGTAATATTAAATTTTTTAATTTAAAAAAATTATTATAATTTTGTTAAATTTATCGATAAACGTTTATATATAATTATAACTATAACGGTTTTTCGGTATATCTTTTCCGTCGATAACGACGTAATTTTAGATATTATTTAAAAAAAAAAAAAGTTCCGGGATTTTATTTCGAAACGTTTTATTCCGACGGTAATTATAATAATTCCGGATATATTATTAAATATTTTATTTAAGCCGGAATTAAATATATTTTCGTATTAATATCTTAATTATTTTATTTTAACCAAAATACGCGAATATTTTGGATATATAACTTTCGAGGATAAATACGGTACGGAAAAAAATACGGCCGTTAATTATTTTTTTAGGTATTATTAATTTATTATTTTTTTGGTTTAAATTTTACGTTTTATTTTTGCGATAGATAAAGTCGATTAAATTGGTATCTTACGGGATATTTTCGATTTAAACCTTAATCGGTATTTCGTTAATAATAACGATAAAAAAATTTAATCGTTCTGAGGGAATTAAGGTTTAAATTTTTTTTTTCGGACCTTAACGGTAAATAAATCGACCTTTTTTCGTAATAAAACATTTACGGTAAAATTTTTTTTACCAGGTTAATATTAAAAAATAATATCGAAATAAATAAAAAATTTTCGGTTTATCGGATTTGACGTATAAAAAAACGCGGTTATTTATAAAATTTAATAAAATTTAATAATCGGTTATATCGAAAAATTTTTATTTTTAAAATTTAAGATAATAATATTCGAAAATTTAAATTATAACGAATAATTTTCGGTTTTAAATAAAGCAGGTTTTTTTTATTAAGGTTATAATTTTTAAAAAATATTTTACGGATTTTTATTCGTAAATCTTTTTTTATTACTCAATAATATTTTTAATCGTATTACGGAATATATCCGTTTTTATTTTGGTCGGTTAACTAAATTAAAAAAAATAAAACTGGGGTTTCGTATATAAACCGTTTTATTTTTTTTAAAATTCGTTTTTGTTCGGGTTTTATTACGAAAAAAAAAATTTAGTAAACGGTTTAATAATTCGGTTATACCGGTTTTATAATAACAAAATATTTATACGTAACTATAAAATTTTATAAATAAATAAATTACGATACGATTATTAAAATTTTCGAACTTTTATTTTTAAATTATCTTAATTTTAGTTAAATCGATAAAAATATTTATATTTACTTTTATAACGATACCGAAATAATTAATTTTTTAACGTCAAACCGGAATTTTTTAATATTTCTTTAAAAATTAACTTTATATAAGCGGTAAATAATTTTTTAATAATATTTTTAATATTTTTTTCGGAACCAGAATAAATTAATACGTTATCAGCGTAAACGTTAGCGTAATAATCGAAAAGTTCGTATAATTAAGTATTAATAAATAATTGTTATTATATAAAGCTTATTTTAAATTTGAATTAAAAAATTTATTAAAACGTTTTTTAACGGATTTTAAATATTATTAAATATTTTAATTTAATAAAGATACGAAATTTATAAAACGTTTAAATAATATTAATTTTAATAAAACGTTTAACGTTTTAATAATTAAACATAATACCGTTAAATAAAAAAAATTAGAATAAAACGATTTTTTAAATATTAGTTTTTTTAACGGTAATCGATATAAAACCGGTATTCTGACAAATATAGTTTTGGAGCAAATAGGATTAAAACGGCGTTTTTTTGCATATATAATTCGATCAAGTTTATTTTTAATAATTTATTTATTAAATTTTTTTTGTAAAAAATATTAAATAGGTATCCGGTAAGTTAAGGATCTAAAGGTAGATATCGGCCGGTTAAATTTTAAAACTATATTATAACCGGATCGAAAGTCCGGGAAAATATTAGCTTTTTTTTCGAAAAAACTTTTTTAAATAAGTTAAAGGTTCGGATAAAAGTTTCCGGATTCGTTTTACGTATTCCTAATTTTTAATTTCGGAAAAGGGGATTTTTTAGCCGTTATATATCTTTTATTTTTATAAAGTAATTAACGTTATAACGTTCGATTTTTTATTTTTAAAAAGAATAATTTTTAAGGTAATAAAAATTAACTTTATCGTTCCGTACGAAGGTTAATTTTTAATTTATTCGTTAACGAAGCGATAATTACGTTATTTTAAATAGTTTTCATAGTAAAAATAATCGGCTTAATATTATATACGTTTAATATATCTTTTTTATTCAATATATCCGCCAGAATAATAAATACGGGCGTTAAAATAAGGTTATTTTCGGATTTTTTTTATAAACGTCGAAAAATTTAATATCGTTTATCGGCCTTTTTTATAACGTAATTACGGCAGTTAACGTTTTCTTAAACTTTAAGATTAATATACCCGTTTAGTAGATATCGGGCTGGAAATTTAATCGCCGGTAAGAACTTGGTTAAAATTAAAAAATCGTTAGGTTAAATAATATTTTTATTTTTGTAATTTAATAATAAACCGTATATTTTTATTTAATTAAAGCCGATAAAAATATCGTATTTAATATTTATAATTTAAAAAATTTAATTAGAAAAACGTCGTCCGTTAATTTCGAATATTATAATTATCTGGATTTTTATTTAGCCGGCAGGTTATTTCCGGTAATCTTATAATTAAATTAGATTTTTTAACCGAATAATATAAACTTATAATCGTTTTTTCGTTTACTTAATAAAAAAAAAGAAAAATTAAGTTTATATTCCGGTATTATAAAAGGTAGTAATATGTAAGTTAATTACATTTATTTAAATTTACGTAATCTTAATAAAAATTTTATATTTTTTTAAATTATTTATTTCCGTTATTATTAATATAAGGAAAATTATCGAAAAATCTTCTGACGGTTTTATTTTTTTTCGATTCGTTAAAATTAAACGAAAATTTTTTTTTTACCGTAATAACTTTTTTTTATTAAAGTAATTATTAACTTTATATTCCGTTTTATTATAATTAAAGTACGTACCGGTTTCCTAATAGGTTTTTTTTTCGGTTTCCGATAAAAGTTTGCCGGTATTATCCGGAATTTTTAATTTACAGGGATTATTATTTAAACGGGAAATTCTTTTTCGGTTTATTATTATCCGGATCGTATAATTAAAACTTATGTTTTTATTAATATTTTTCGTAAGCAAACTGGTTATTATAAACGGTTATAACGATACGGTTATAAAAATTTTTATAAATAACGTTAAAATTGCAGTTATTTTAAAAAAAAATTATAGGTTAAGGTTTAAGGAAATATGTTCTTATAGAACTTATTTTTAGTTATTTTCGGCAATTTTAACCTTTTAAACGAAAATGTTAAACTTAAAAATAAAATCGTAAATATTTTAATTTTTACCGGATTTAAAAAAAAAGTACGGAAGGTTTTTTTAGTAACCGAAATTTGGTTCGGGTTATAATACGATAATTTTAATATTTAAATTATTTCGGTTATATAAAAAAAAGATTATATAATTAATCGGTAACGAATTTTAATTATTTATTCGGCCTTTTTTTAAAAAAAAGTTTATTAAGTAAATTATATAAATTTTTTCGTTCCGAAAAGTCGGTTCGTTTATTTCGAATTTATTTACGATTTTACGGATTTATGTATTAAATTTAGTTTTATTATTGTTAAATTTAATTAAGTCGTTAACGTAAGCTTTTTTTTTCGGTTATAATTAAAATTCGTATTATTATTTTTTATAAACTTACGAAAAATAAGTTATATTATTATACCGGTAGGACGAAACGTATTAATATTACTGAAAACATTATTAATTATATTTTTCCAGCGAAAACGGTTAACGTCATCGGAAAAAATAAGGAAATAATAACTTTATTTAATTTAAAGGCGAATAATTTCGTAGCAGAATTTTTAAAATTTTCCTTAAACGTTTTAGTTATCGTTAATTATTTCGTCGATTAATTATTTATCGGGATCGGTTTTTAAATAATTATAATTTAAATCTTAATCTGGTAAACCTTTTATTTTCAAAAATTTGGTTTCGTTTTTCGGTACGTTATCTTTTACCGTTTTTTTTAAAATATTCGTCGTTTTTTATATTTTTGCTTTTACTTTTAATTAATTTAAATCGGTTTAAACGTTAATTGGTTAATAGGTAATTTTTCTTAACAAATATTTAATTTTAATATTAGTTAATTTAGGTTTTGGTTTTAGGTCTGGTTTAAGACGCGTTATTTTTCGTCGTTACGTATTAACGTAAAAAAAATATAATACCTTATTTATTAATCGTTAGGCCAGTAAAAAAGGAAATAAACTGAAAATAATGTTACGGCCAGTATTAATATAACATAATAACTTGTTTATTAGCATTATAAACGAAGATTTTAAGCTGAAAAAAAGAAAAGAAGGAAAAAAACGCAAAACCGCAAATTATATAAAGATTTACAGATATCCCCACTTTCTGTATGGCAGGTGGCTAGTTCATATAGCAGCTGTCAGTTCCATATAATGGTTGCCAGCCTCACGGTTTGATCCTGGTAGCTGCCGTCATAACTATTATTTATATCCTTTATTAGTTATAATAACGTCTATACTAATAACGGCCGTAATTATTTATAATAATCTTAAGGATTGGAATAAATTTAAACCCGAATCTTAAAAAAAAATTTATAATTTATAAAAATATATTAACATTAATTAAAAATTTTTATAACTTATTAAACCTATACCGCTTAATATAACAAAGATAAAATTTAATACCTGGCTAAATAAATAAATTACTTATTTAAAGATAATATATAGAAATTATTTAAATACTTAACTAATACAATAAACCTAGTTAAGGATTTTTATTAGCAGAATTTTAACCGACCGTTTCTAATACGGCCAGGGTCGTAGGCGATAACGGTCCCCCGCTTAAATCTAGGCCTACGGCGTTCCAGTCGAAAAAAGACGCCTTTATTATAACGTTTATTTCCGAAGTTAATTAAGCTTGCTTTATCTTTACGCGGTGCTATTTCTTTTTTAACCTTTTCTATTTTTTTAACTGATTTAATTCCAAACCTTCCTTTAATATTTTAAGGCTCTTTTTTTAAGAAAACTTTATTAAAGACATAAACGTTTTAATTTCTTCATAAATTCTTTTAATTTTTCGTTTTGTTAACGCTATAATTCGATTAACTTTTTTCGATAACTTTTTATTCTTTTTTTCTAATTTCTTAGTACGTTAAAAAACGATTTTTAATTTTACGTTATTTTCGTAATAAACGGTTTTACGTTTCCTTTATATTTGAAGCAATTTATTATTAAAAAGTTATAAAATATAAAATAATTAACTTTATTTAATCGAGTATAATTAAGATAAACAAAAAGGCCTTAATATTAAAGGTTTTAATTAAGTTAATACGGATATTTTAAAAGTTGGGTAAATTTAAAGGTAAAATTTTTATTCCCTTTTTCTTTAAAATATGACCTGTTATAATAAAGTTAATTAAAAAGTTTTAAAAGGTCCTTTTATTAAAAACGAAAAGTTATTCACGTATTATGGCCCAACAGACTTGGCGGGGCCAGGCACGGTCGGAGGTCCAAAAAGGAAAGACCAGGTGGATCCCTGGTTACGTAACAAGCTTGATAGGCTCGATTGCAGCGATTGGTCCATAAGTATCGAGCCGGTCAAGCCGGTATATGCGTTCGATAAGTTCGAGACGATTCGATAGGTAAAGGGTCGTCGAGCCGGTCGAGTACGTCGAGCCAGAAATAATATATATACGTTTATTACTTTTTTATAATTTAAATAATACCAGCTTATAACATAACTTAATTACTTAAAGTACGTTTAATATTTAATATTATTAAACGAAATTATATTTTTAATCTATTATTTAAATTTTTATAATATTATTATTAATATAAATCGTATAATTAAGGTTTAATAGTTAATTAAATTAACTAGTTATTATACGTTATAAGTTTTTATTTAATAATATTATTAAACTTTAAATATTATTTTTAATATTATATTTAGTAATAAATAACTTATTAACTTTATTTATGCAGTTCCGGAAAATATTATAGTTTCGGACGACAAAAAGGTTTTATAAAAACTGAACATTATTAAAAAAAAAAGGTACTTTAACGGTTAAATATAATAAATAAACATATTACTTAATTTAAAAAGGATAATACTAGCCTTATTACCTTATTTAAGATAGCTTAGAAAAGGTTTAAGGGAAAGGATAAAGGTTTTACGGTTATTAATTTTTTGGGAAAAAATCGACTTATTTAATTAATATTTATTAAGGAATCCGGAAAAATTTTAAAGTTATTTAAGCCCGAATTGTTTAATAAGATTTTTATTAAATTATATTTATTTTTTTATTTAATTTATAATTTGTACGTTAAGGGTTAAATTCGTAATCGGTTATTTTAAAAAGAACGTAATTATATAATTTAAGCCAGCCTAAAGGAAATATATTATATTTCTGCTAAAATTACCATTACTTAAAATACAGGTAATATATTATAATTAAGAAACGTTCGAAAATATATTACGGAAAGTTTTCGATATAATAAATAAAAAAATTTAAAACCGAAATATAATTTAAGAATTTAAATAAAAAAATTCCGTATTTAGTTACGATATTACGTTTATTTAATTAATTTCGAAAATAAATTAAAAATAAAAGGTTTTAATAATTAAATTTTTTAAAAATTTAAAAGAAAAAATATAAAAGGAACTTTTTAAGGAAAACTGACTAAAATTTTTAACCGATTATATTACGATAATAATTAAAATTAACGACTGATAGTATGCGTAAAAGATTAAAAATGCCAAATATAATAACAAAATTAAATATTTTATTTATTCCAGTATTTCGCGGAAAAATAATATATTTTACGGTATATATTTAGGACTTATAGAACTGGGAACCGTATAAAAAAAGGATTAGAATTAAATTAAATATTACAATTGCGATAAAATAGGTTATGTTAAAAATTAATACAAAACCCTTAAAAAGCAACGTAACAGTTGGACCCCGGTCCCTGAAAAATAACCAAAAAATAAAAAGGCTGTTATTTTCGGTATGGTTAAAAAAAGAAAAAACCTTAATTTACCCCCAAAAATACGAAAAAGGTTACGAAAAGCTAAAACGTTTTTCCAGGCCGTAATTATACGGCAATATACTGTTACGTCCGATTTAACAGTTACAGTTACTTAAGGGCTGCAAAAATACTACGGATGGAAAAAATTAACGCCGGAAAATTTAATATTTCGTACGTAAAAAAAAAATTAATAACGACAAAAATAATAGGAGTTAAATAAATGAATTAAAAAGTATTAAAATTAAAACGAAGCTTTATTTTTAGAAAAACCCGATCGATATAAGACATTATATATTATCTATTATAAAAGAATTTATTATTTACGATACGAAAAATAACAAAAATATATCTAATAATAAATTACGTGTATGTATAAATAAGGATTCGATTTCCATATTTAAACCGGAAGCGACTTTAAGGATTAAAAATAATATAGATATTTACGTACCATAATTATATAAGACGATATCGACGTTATCATAGCGTTAAAAAGCTGGCTAAAAGGAAAAAGTTATCCCGAATAAAACCTTATATGTTATCACGAATAGTACGATTATAAAACGTAAAGGAAATAAATTTGTTAAATAATAATAAAAGTCTAACGGGAAGTAATAAACGATTTATATTTCTGACGTATTTATACCGACAACCCCAAAAAGAAAGGAAAAACAAAAAAAGAAATCGGAAAACGCCTAGCGGAAATGGCCTAATATTACACCTAATATTAGAAACGTTAAAAATATTAAGATTAGCCGATAATAACGATAAACGAAAGGTAAGTTATAACGATAAACTGGTCGGAAAAAGCTGAAACCTTTAAAAAAGAAATTATTAATTTAACGAATTAAATAAAACGATATAAAAAGAAAATTTTCGAATTAAAAATTTAATTACGCCGGTAAAAAAGGTAATTAAAGTAATTATAAATACGAATTTTAAAAAGAAAATGTTATTTATAAAGGAACCATAAACTGGCAAAAATAAAAAAAGTTAATATATACCTTTTAAAAAAACTTTATGCATGGGAATAAAAAAGATAAAAATTCCTTCGTTATAATTAAAATACGAATTAAAAAAGAATAGTATACCGTTATAATAAATTACGGAACTAACCCGAATTATATCGGACCAGAAATAATTAACGAATTACGTTTATTATAAAAAAATAAAGCCGAACTTTACGAAATTAAAAATATAAAAAGTATTAAATTTACTTATAATAACGGATGGGTTAACCGTAAAATTAATTATTTTGAAACTTATATTTAAAAACGAAAATAAATTATTAATTTCGATATTATCTTAATACGGAATTACGATATAATTTTTGGTAAAGAATAGTTATATTAATATAACCCCTTAATTAATTAAAAAACTAATTAAGTAAAATTTATTTTACCTTTTATCGATAAAAACGACTTAAAGAAAAGTTTTTATTATTTAATTAACGATAATAATGGTAAATATAAGTATAAAAATATAATAGAAACTTTATTAACTAAAAAAATATAATACATATATATAAAAAAGGGCGAAATAAATATATACGACGCGTTATTTTTATAATTAAAGTACGATTATACGAAATAAACGACCATTTATAATATTAGCCTTAAAAATTAAAAAGAATAATTAAAGTATTATTATAATATTATAAATATAAATAATTTTTTAAAAAACAAATCGAAATAAAATTATGAAAATATAATAAATAAGATTACGGAATAATCCTGAAAGATAATAAAACGATTACTTTTTATTTTATATATAACTTATATTAATAAAAATTATACGTATTATAAAGATGTTTCGAAAATAAATTACGTAAAAAATATATTAAACGTTTTAAATTACCGGCAGGATATTTTATTTTTTTCGTACTAAAGAAAAATAAAAAATTATAATTAATAATCGATTATTAATAGTTAAACGATATTACGGTTAAGGATCGCATATTTTTACCTTTAATTATTAAAATAAAAAATCACTTTTACGGAACCAGATAATTTATTATTTTAAACTTACGAAATAGGTATAATTTAATTCGTATTAAACCAAAAAACGAATAAAATAGAACCTTTAAAACTAAATACGGATTATACGAATATCTAGTAATACCTTTTAGGCTTACTAATACATCCGTAACGTTTCAAAAAATAGTTAATTACGTATTACGCGAATATTTGGATATTTTTATTATTTGCTACCTTAATAATATTTTTATTTACTTAAATTCGGAAATAAAATGCGAAAAATACGTCTATAAAATTTTTTAATTAACGCCGAAAAAAGCAAGTTCCATAAATAAAAAATACCGTACTTAAAATACGTTATTACCCCGGGATATATTAAGATAAACGTTAAAAAAAATAGCAGTAATTTAAAAATAAAAGGTATTTATTACAGTTACCAAAATCCAGGTGTTTTTTTAAATTCGTTAACTATTACCGAAAATTTGTTCGAAATTTTAGCAGAATTACGATACCCTTATTTAATTTAATTAAAAAACCCCGAATTCTAATAAATAACTGAAATAAAAAAAGTTTTTAAAATTTAAAAAATTTAATTATTAGCGAATTAATATTAATTATGTACGATTTAAGTCGCCCCGTAAAATTAAAAACTAATATTTTAGATTATATATTAAACGTAATAATCGGATATAAAAATAATTAAGGTAATTTATACCTTATTATATTTTATTTTTATAAATTAAAAAGAGTTAAATTACATTACGTTATTTTAAATAAAAAGTTTTTATTTATGATTAATATCTTTTAAAATTTTAAATATTACCTTAAAGGAAATTTATATTAAATTAAAATATATATAAACTATAAAAATTTTACCCGGTTTAATACCATCCGAAAACTAATAAAACGGTAACTTTATTACATAAAATACCTTTCGGAATTTAATTTCGTTATTATTTATAAAAAAGGGGTAAAAAATAATAAAACAAACGTTTTTAACAAACAACCAAACCTAGAAAATTTTTTTTTTAAGTTTTATACCAAATATTCGACCTAAATTTTTTTTTAAAACCACGATAAATCGTAACAATTTAGAAAATAATACCTAATCTATACCAAAAAATCTAACAATATAACGATCAGTTACCAGAAAAAAAAACCGATAAAACCTAAATACTGAAAAAGTACTAGGAAAAACTAATACGTAAAATATACGAATACTAGTTATACGGATCCCTTAAAATCTATAAAACCTTAAAACGATTATAACGTACATATTATTTTCCCAAAATAAAATTAATAATAAAATTTTTTTGGTAAAAATGCAACCTATATAACAAAATTAAGGTACGATGCTACAAACTATACGGAAAATTATAACCATTATTAATTATAAAACGACCATAAAATTTAAATACTTTTAATTTTATTATCAAATTATTATTATTAAAAAACCCAGTAACGGATATATATTATAATAATATCTTTGTAATCGTAAACCGATTTATAAAATTTTCCTATTTTTTACCATTTAACGAAAATACGGACGCGGAATAGCTAGCATACGTTTTTTTTTAAATACTTTATTAGCATATACGGACTTTTAATAAAAATCGTATCCGATGAAAGCATTATTTTCGTTTCAAAATTTTAGCAAAGCCTTATGGCATAACTAGGCCTAAATTATAAACTTTTAAACGTTTTTAAATTATAAATAAATAATTAAATAAAAAAATTAAACTAAATGTTTAAAAATTATTTATGATATTATATTAATTATAAATAAAATAATTAAATAAAAAATTTATTATAACTTAATTAACTTATAATATAAATTATTACGAAAACATTAAAATAATACTAATAAACGATAATTTTAATTTTATGCTAAAAATTTACCGAAATTTCTTTTTAAAAAACTAATTAATATTAAAATAATTTTTACTTCGGAATAATTTAAATAATTACATACCAAAATAAAACCAGAATTTAAATTCGTACGTACCTTAATATAAAAATATTATAACTAAAAAAAGTTCAAAAAAATTATATTTTATTTAATTACCAAAAATATTTAAACTAAACGATTTAAAAAAAAAATTCGATTTTAAATATATTAAATTATATAAGGTTACGAAAAGATTTTCGAAAACTAATTACTAATTTAAATTATTTTTTAAAGTTAAATTTTATTCCTTTTTTTATATCTTCTTATTAAAGTTAATAATAAACATAATTTAAATTAATACGGAACGAAAATAAAAGATAATAAAAAACCTATTAATATAAATGGTCGAAAAAAATCTTTAATACCAAAAAAAGAACGGTAAAATCTTATTTAATTAAAAAAAAATTTTACTTCAAATTAAAAAATTTATAAAAACTTATAAAAAACTTTACGGAAATCTAACGTTTATTAAAAAAATTTATAAATAATACTGGAAGCATTAAGGTTAAAAAATTTCCAATTTACGTTATCTAAATCGGTTTAATTAATTATATTCGTAATACGGAAAAACGTGATTATTTCGGCGTTTAGCTTACGTTATTCTTTTTTTAAACGTTTTATTTTTTTCCATCGCTTCCGTACCCTAAATCTTACGACGAAATATTTCGATATCACGACGGCGTAAAAGTTTTTTGTAATTACGTAACCGGATAAAACGCCCTAAAAGTTTTATAAGTTGTTATTAAGGTCGGAATAATTTTTTTCTGTTAAACGTTTAACAGATTTTAAACGGTCTTTTTTATTTAATAATTATTAATATTTAAATTCGGAAAGATTAAAAAAATCTAAGAATTAATATATTTAATATAACGAATATATTTTCTAAAATTAAAATAAATTTTATAACGAAAATAAAAAACATTATTCGATATAATAAAATTAAAACGGTTAATTCGTTTCGAAAAAAATAAAGCGTTTTAATATTAACGAAATTTTTATTTTTTTAATATAACTGGATATAATATTAACGGAAAAATGTTAATAAAAAAAGTTTACTTATTAAATAATACGATAAATAATTTATTTTTAAGGGTAAAATTTTTAAAAAATAAAGATCGTATTATGGCCCGATAAATTTAACGGGGCCAGGTACGGTCGGAAATCTAAAAAAGAATATTAGGTGGATTTTTAATTCCGTAACCAGCTCGATGGGCTTAATTATAGCGATTAATTTATAAGTATCGAGCCGGTTAAGCCGGTATATACGTTCGATAGGTTCGAAACGATTCGATAGGTAAAGGGTTGTCGAGCCGGTCGAATATATCGAGCCAGAAATAACATATATACGTTTATTACTTTTTTATAGTTTAGATAACACCAGCTTGTAATATAATTTAGTTACCCAAAGCACCTTTAATATCTGCTATTACCAGACGTAATTATACCTTTAATTTATTATTCAGATTCCCATAGTACTACTGCCAACATAAACCGTACGATTAGGGTTTAATAGTTAGTTAAGCCAGCCAGCCGTCACATCACGGTTCTTATTCTTAGGACAAAAACCCCGGAAAGGGGAAATAATGCTACAGTATAGAAATAAGGGTTCCTATTTTTAGAAAAGCCTGCTTTTAAAACCTTGTATAGGCTTTTTACGACTAATTTTCGAGTAAGAGAAGCTTGGCTTTCCCGTTTTAAAATTAAGGTAATTTGAGTAATTTAAGTAATTTAAGTAATTTAAGTAATTTAAGTAATTTAAGTAATTTAAGTAACCTTAAACTAAGTTATATAAATTATATAAATTACATAAATTTACGATATATTTACTTATTAAAAATAGATATATAAAAATCGGGTTTTTATATAAGTAATACCCATTTAATTTCTCTTTTTAGCTATTAATTTAAATCTTTAATTAAAAATATCGTTTTCCGAAAAAAAGGTCCGAAACTTTTTTTTAATAAATAAACTTCCGAATCATTTATTATGTTATTATTACCTGCAAATTAAAACCCCATTTCGGATACCGCTTATACCTCCAGGTGGATATATAACAGGTTCGTTATATGGGCTTAAAAAGAGGTTTTTAATAAAACCTAACTCTTTAATTAAAAAGAACGCAAATAATAAAAACAGGTAATTTACAACGGTTAAAGGTAATTTTAATAAAAAAACTAAATTTAAATTTAAAAATAAAACGTTTTTATCAAGCTTAAAATATATTAAATTAAAACTTATTTTCTTACGTTATAATAATTTTATTAATATTTATCATTAATAAATATTTACAGTTAGGTTTTAAATTATACGCTTTATAAGCTTATATAATATATTATAAACCTTTAAGCTTTAATTAAAGCTTTAATATAAGATTTTAATAATAAGTAACTTTTTAAAGCTTAAAGATTTAAAGCTATTTAAAACTTTTAATATTTAATATAAAGGAAGGTTTTTTTTAAGGTTTCTTATTTAAAAGTTACTTATAAAGACAGGGTCGCCTTTTTAAAAGACCCTAGTTAATTAGGGCGGTTACATAATCAGTTATATGACTGTACTAAAAGTACATGATTAGGCGGGCTACTAGCGACGCTAGCTTCTCGAGCAACATCTATCAATATAATACGCTTGGCTTTTCGGAATCCCCCATCTTTCTATTCGGGCTGTTTCCCTGCATGTCCCACGATCGTGGTTGCATGCAACAAAGCACCTCCCCTTGAGCATATACTGCCCCATTCAAACCTCCAGACTTACTTGGACAGCTCTACTTGCGATAGACAAGATCCTGGGTGATAGGAAGTCCTCATCCAGATGTCCTTCGCATCAGAGGGTGGAAGCCTCCCCTCGCTCATCTTGCTAACCCCACCTCCCCGGCCCGCAAGCCGAGCCACGCTCGATGCGACATATCGCCCACCCCTGGAAGCCGCAATCTCCAAGCTGAAAAATGACGACGAGGGTGCGACGCTCATCGTCGCTCTAACGTCCCCATTTCTCGCCGGCCAGTTCCTGCGGCACAAGACGTTGTCATGGCCGGAGGCTCAGACCCTGATAGCTGGCCTGTACGGCATCATATCCATCATATGTGCCAAGCTGTCCATACCCTCGGAGGTCCACGCCGGTCCCGGTTCGGTCGACGTGCGGGTTGTTCTCGTCGACCATGACCCTTCTCGCCAGTATAGGGATTTCAAGCCGGCGATCGAAACCAGCAACACGATAATAGTGGACCTAGCTACCTTTGCCTCGGCCTATCATCCGTGGAAGTATATATTCCACGTCAACAACGAGGCCGGATACTCGTTGCTGATGACCTACCTCAAGATGTTTGAGCGCATCCAGACATTGAGACAGGATCAGCTCGTCGTGGTCGAGGGTGGGCTCGCCATGAGTGTTAAGCCGTCGGACCCCTCGCATTTTGGCCCGCAGACCAACCTTCGTACTACGGTATGCCTGGGCGGCACGTTTGATCACCTACATCCGGGCCACAAGTTACTGCTCCATGCGGCTGTTCTCTTGTTGAACGTGCCGGAGCGAGCTGCCAAGAAGTCCTGCCGCTTTATCATCGGCATCACCGGGGATGAACTGCTAAAGAGGAAAAAGTACGCAGAGTATATGCAACCGTGGGACGTGCGCGCGATGGCCGTCATCGAGTTCTTGTCTACGTTACTATCCCTATCGAGGGACGGATGGAAGCACGATCCGGACCTGCAACTCTCCAAGAAAGAGGGTGAAATTATGGCGCGTTTCAGGGACGGCACCATCGAAATACAGAGTGTCGTTATACGAGATCAGTTCGGTCCAACCATCACGAGCGAGGACATGGATGCCCTGGTCGTCTCCGGTGAGACAAGGTCCGGCGGCGAGGCGGTAAACGCGAAACGACAGGAGCTCGGCTGGCACCCGCTCGAGATCTTCGAAGTCGACGTCCTCGGCACCGATGAGGTAGGCGACGACCAACCGACCAAAACGCAGGACTTCGCCACGAAGATAAGTAGCACAGCGATCCGGAAGCAGAAGGCCGATGCTAGAGGGCGTATATAGCTATATATCTTACCTGTCTATCTATCTATTTATCCATCAATAATAGCAAGCCCGCCTGCCTGTACTCTATATGCAAAAAAAGTCCCCAACCAAGATCGAGTTCCAGCAACAGCGTCTGTCCCCCATCGATCAGCAGATCGACCACCGTGATATAAACTCCCCGCGCGACTAACCAGCATGACGACAGCGCCGAACAGCTCGTCCGGCGACCCCATCCTGCCCATGGGATACTTGACGAGCCACTCGTGCCGCGCGTCCTCCAGCCCGGTGCCTTCGTTGAGGATTGTGTCCATGTAACCCGGGGAGATGCAGTTGACGCCGATGACGTGCACAGCCCACTCGGCGGCGAGGCTCTTCACCAGCGTGCGCACGCCGGCCTTGGACACGTTGTACGGCGCTTGCGGCCGCGGGTAGTTGACTCCGTGGGCCGAGATGCTCGCCACAAAGACCACGCTGCCCCCTCGCCCCCGTGCGATCATGCGCCGCGCAACCGCGGTGGCGACCACGGCGGCACCCACCGTGTTCTCGGGGAGCACGCGCCCAGCTCGCGGCGCCGAAGGAGAGCGCGTGACAGCAGAACACGATGCCCGCGAAGGCGAGAAGGATGTCTATACCTCCTCCTATCCAGTTGCCGTCTCCCCTTGCGTCCTCCCCCCCTTCTCCTCCCCCGGCAGCAAACCGCTCCTCCGCGCCCCGCACGGCCTCCTCGACGGCGGCCTCGTCCGTCACATCCACCCTCAGAAACCCGACCACGGCCCCGGGGAACTAGGACCGCAGCGCCGCCATCCCGAGCTCCGCCTCGGCGGGGTCTAGCATGTCCGACATCATCAACCCGCACAACCCGTGCTCAGCACCCCAACTTCAGGAGCCGGCGATTTCTAGTTTGAATAGTTCCTCGGCTCTTAAGTCTATTATCTCGGGAGTTAAATAACTTATTAAGGAAGTTCTTAAGGTAGCAGATTAATTTAAATCATTTATTTATGGTATCTTAACGGTATATAAACTTCTTAACGTGCTTTTTATAGATTATTAACAGAAAAGCTTTACTAAGGTTTTACTTATTTTATTTTATTTTATTAGTATATTATAATATATGTAAACTATTTAAATATGTTTAATTTTAAAATATAATTAACGTAAAATTAAACATTATTTGCAAAGTTGATACAGGTTCAAGCCTTATTTTCCAGGCTGAGCCAAATACACAAAATATCATTACGCGATATAATTTGCACGATAGATACGATACCCAGTATCCTAAAAGTATACAGTAATAGCATGATATGATGTCCCACATTGTGCCTTCCACCCTTTCTTCACCGCTTCTAACGTTCCTCAATGTAGTTTACTTATAGAAGTCCCCACCATGTGTTACCGTAGGAGTGAACTCTGAGCGATACACATTTCTGTGCGAACCTGATAGAGGCGCCGTTTTACACGAGGCTAGCACCGGTTGTCCCTAGAATCTGCTTTAGTATATAGAGGCATGTACGAACATATATTAAAGATAACATGAGAATGCATCCTCACTCTTACCCCGACGTTTTCTTTATGAGAGAATATTCAGGATTATAATCTTGGGGATACTCAAAAGGGGTTGCAACATAGCTATCTACCTTTAGAGGCGTATTCGAAGAATGTTGTCGACATCCAGGTCTTGGCACAGCCTCATGTGGCTGTGGCCAAGGCTCCGCTAGAGACTCGCAAACCCCCACTCCTAGTTGAATCAGCAATTTTGCTCACAATCGACAAAAACGTCCGTCGACTTCTTCCGGACGGAATCGCTGCCTTTTTTTACACCGTTATCCAACAGGAAAATGTATAAAGACAGGTAAGACTAAGAACTGAACGGCGAAGATCCATGGCGGAAGGTAGCCAACCATCATGTCTCAAAACACGGCAAATTATGGTGGCGACTCAGCTACAATACCTTCCCTAGAGATTGGATCTTTCGTTGCCGCCTCACCCGATAATAGCGAGTTCATCGGCAGTTCCAGTGGAGTTTTCTTTGCCAATACCGTCTTTCGAGCTTTCGCAAAGTCTGTGCCGGACTCCAGTGCCAGTCGCTTAGATGGGGCAAATGTTCCGGACTCCGGCTCAATCCTGAGCTGCCTCGGTTCTTCCGATGGCTCACAAGAACAGGCTGTTGCCCCGATAGTACTAGATACCGAAGCCACCAATGAAGCCATTGGGGGTTCTTCAACACGGTCTTACGGAATTCAGGTGCCGGGCTTGGGAATCGCTCCTCCACCAGCCGTCGCCAAAAAGCTGTTAATGTTGTACTTTCAGCATTGGCACCCCCTTTTCCCAGTTCTTCACGGCCCCGCCTTTTTCGACGAAGTTAATAACTTCTACGAAGACGATAAGAACTCGAACATTGACGAGACTTCGAAAGGCGGTTTGAGGAAAAAGATTTGCCGGGTAGTGACGTTTCAATGTGTCTTCAACATCGTGGCATTCACCGGCAGCGGCCAAGTTTTAGACCCCGCATCCAAGATTCAGTCGCTTTCAGCCTTGATGGCTCTGCTTGGTATAATATCTAGCTCTACCGATATCCCTTCGCTTCAAGCTCTACTCGTCGCGGAAATATTTCTTGTCGTTAACATGTCCTTACGGAAGGCTTCGACCATCAACGGAACAGTTACCAGAATCATATACCATGCCGGCCTTCACCGTTGCCCGTCTCGCTACGTCGCGTTATCGCAGGAGACCTCTGACATGCGCAAGCGGATTTTCTGGAGCGCCTATGTCCTCGACAGGACCATAAGCCAGCTCCTAGGCCATCCTTCCGCAATGCAGGACTCACATGTCGATGTGTGTATCCCTGGCTTGGCCGAGCTGCATAAACCGGTTCAACCCAGAAACCGCTCCAACGATTCATCCACCGCTCTTGAAGATCAGGTCCGGGCTCATTTACCCAATAATCACTCGGATCAAAATCAACCGAGAGACATCAGCACTCAGTTGCGCTCGGAAATTTCGTTACAGAGTCCTACGTCTAGCACATACGACATTGGTAGTGCAAGCCCAAATCAGAGCCAGAAGGGTGTGAAGTCTACACCTCGCGAACTCGTACTGAGCTATCTCGGTACATATTCACGACTCACAGGTGAAGTGGTCGACTTGTTTCATCAGTCGATACATAGCCGGTCCATTACCCGCGAGAAGATACATAGCCTAACTTGTAGGATCCAATCTGTAAGCAAACTCCGATGCTTCACTCTAGCTCTTCCTGGCGTTTTCCGTGGTCAAGCGGCATAAGTGCAATACTGCCGCGTTTGAAACATTTTCTCTAGTACTCCGCAGCCAAGTATTCCTAAATCTTCAATCTAATCAGAGCCGTATTTTTACTGACTTCGTGTATTGTAGTGGTGGAACGGACTTCCGTTGGCATTCCAAGACGTCTCTGAGCACGATTCCTCTTGTGCAGAAACTTCCTATGTGGCTTTCTTTAATATGCTATACAACTATCTTATCATACTAGTCAACAGGCCCTTCCTCTCCTTACCGAGTCAGAGACCAGACTTCCAGTCTAGTCTACAAACTGCCCTCAGTGCCAGTTGCGGTATTATACAGAAGCTTAAAGCTCGGAAGGATGACCCGTTTCTTGTGGCGTGGCCAGGGACGCTCCCCGCGGTGTGGATGTCAGGCCTAGTCATAGCATTCGCAAGTCTTCTACGGCTGTATCCGCTCGCAAAGGCTACGTTGTATGTTTACTTCCATGAAGTTATTAGCTGATATCATCGTCTACGTCGGTATAGAACGAGATGATACTGATACAGTAATTATAGGGAGATCGAGCATTGTCTTAAACTACTTGATGTTATGGGTTCTAGGTGGTCTAGCGCACGGCACTGTCATCAAGCTTTGAAACGGCTTCTCGATCAGCTCTCCAATCAGCGTTTAGGGGGTTACCTAGATCCGAACCCTGGAATACGGACAACACAATCAGCTGATATCATTCAAATACAGCCACATTCCGAGATGGAGTTCCAAGATACCAGTAATGCGCAATATCAGCAAAGAGGGACAAAGCGGAGATTCCACGATGAGATAGGAGATCGCCAGGTGGATCAATTTCAACTCATGAATATCAACGCGCAGACGGGTATGGGTGCCCTACCATTTCCAGTGTTGGAGTACAACGGCCCGGACTTCGGATTTGATGCTAGGCAAGTATCTAGTGCAGGAGATCCCCACAGCTTGGCTTCCGATCTTAACGCGGATGCCGGCGGGTTCTTCGGCAATGTTGGCTGGGATGCTTTTATACAAGGCCTCGGTGTCGACGGTCGTTTCAATATGTGAAATGGTCGTAGCACGGCGTTGGGTCATCGCGCTCTGCTGTAGGCTGTTGCCGACTGCCGTTGTCCGCTGATGCCTTTTTTAATGTACTACCAAAGAAACTGCTCTCTGAACTCGCGGGGCAATTCGATTTTACCACCTTCGCAAGAAACCGAATCTAGTGGAGAGGACACAGCTTCCTCGATTCTTGGCGAAGAATCATACACAGACTCCCGCGGGTCTAGCATGACATTGTTCCCAATGCTAAGCCCAGGCCCACTAACGCTGCACCTTGACGGCGATTTTGTTGGCTCATTCAGCATTGCGTGGGCCCATCTCTTGATGTCGTCTGCTGTCTTCAAGGGGTACTGTTCCCACTGAGCAAGCAGTCTCATATTCCCGGCTTTACTACTATCAGTATGTGAGATTGACGTTGTCGATTGCGGACTCCCTTGGCGTCTATTACTGAAAGCAGCATCAATTGTGCTATGGTCGGTCAAGGATAGAAGGCGAAGCAGAGCATTCTCCATCTCCTCCAATCGATTTTCCAGTGCTCCTGTGTAGCCCTTGGCTGGGCCCCTATTTACAATCAGAATGAGCATACTAAGTGGTTCATAACAGAGTTACCTCTTCTGTGGTCTCGGCCACGTACAGTCCCTATTGTGCGTCCGGCAACGGGAACAAACTGGCCTATCATTGCTCAGCAACCTGCTGCGTAAAGCTGGTAGACACAGGCATGTCGTACCGTTCTCCGTCACACTGAGCCGAGGTTAGCAAACAGCGTACAAATGGATGGTTAAACCCTACGTGGGATAGGCGGTCCTCCCACCTTTTGCTTTCTGGAGCGACACCCACCTATTGCTCATGGGTCAGCGGATGGCGGACGGAGCATGTCACAGGGTAAAACATGTTCAAGGAGATACTCCTCAGGGAGTCCTGTTTCATGGAATGGGACCGAGAGTTACCCACTGCATACTACCCGGCCCCGTGAGGATGAACTCATCATCTAAAGACACTGTCGCTGCTTAGAGTGTAGGCATATGTAGGCTACAAATAACTGAAAGTTATCTAGTCGTCGGCTCGGAGTTGCGGAGGGCGACAGACTCCTCGTCACCATAAAATTGCGAATGGCGAAATTTTATCGCATTTTCGACCGAACATGGGTCTCCTTGTCTCCTCGGGTATTCTTTTAGGCGCGACTAACAACCAAACCCACTAATCCATGACCGGGCGTCTCAGAGAGCCGAACCAATCGGACTTTCGACCGGTCAATTGAGAGCAATTTGATCATGCAGACACGGCCGTACCATCGCCTAAACTTTAAACCGAGAACGCTGGCCGGGTGCGGCAGTCATGGCATGATACACCATGTTGACGGATAAGACAACGCCCTTCTACGCTTCGGAAGATATATTGGTTTGTACTACCCAAGGCCTTCCAATGGCCCAGTAACATTCCTACCCTCGTGAATGATATTTACCACCGAACCTCGAAGTTGACTTTCCCACAAGCCTCTCATTCCAGCAGTTCCACCATGTTTGAAGGCTTCCAGTCTTTCTCGATTCTTACACAAACGGTGCCAGAGGTCTCCATCTATGGACTAAAAAGTCAGAATTCGAGTTGGAAACTCCCCGCGCTTTTGTTGCTTCATGGTTTCCCCCAGAGCCGTCATATCTGGCATCGGGTAGCCCCTAGACTTGTCGACAGGTATACCGTGGTCATACTCGACCTGCGCGGCTATGGAGATTCATCAAAACCCAACGACGTATCTGCCTACGCGAAGAGCGCGATGGCACGGGACTGCGCGGTAGTGATGGAGCACCTCGGCTGTGATGAATACTACGTCTGCGCGCACGACCGCGGCGCTCGAGTTGCGCATAAGCTGTGCGTCGACTACCCCCAGCGCGTGAAGAAGGCTATCTTCCTAGATATCTGTCCCACCCTAGCCATGTATTCCGCGACCGACTTCGAATTTGCTAAGGCCTATTTCCATTGGTTCTTCCTTATCCAACAGGCACCGCTCCCTGAGACCCTGATCTCCACCAACCCGCAGAGGTTCGCAGAGCTCTTCATGGGAGGACGGCAGCGGGATGCCCTTGGTATTTTTGATGAAGAATGCTTCGATTATTACGTCAAGAGTCTAGGGGATCCTTCCACGGTACATGCTATGTGCCAAGATTATCGTGCTAGCGCCACGTTGGATATGGAGGAGGCTCGAAAGGATATAGAGGAGGGGCGGCTAATCAGAAGCCCGTTACTGACTTTATGGGGAAAGTACGGCGTGATTGAGAAGTGTTTCGATGCCCTCAAAGAGTGGCGTGCGGTTGCCGAAGACGGAGTATTAGTCGATGGGCACAGCGTCGAATCGGGCCATTATATACCGGAACAAGCGCCGGATGATGTTGTTTCTGCTATCCTGAGCTTTCTCGTATGATAAATCGTGATCTTATGCGTACCATAGAAGCAGCATGAAGAGCTTTCTATTGCGGCATGGATTGGGCAATCCTTTGTGACATATACCCTAAGCATCAGCATATGCTAGTGCAGATGTCCAGCATCTTTCTCTGGCCTGATGTCTCCTGTAGTCTCAGACACTTGTCATAAATCCACAAATTGTTAGACTAGGATTATCGGCATGAATGTTGACGTCAATAAGAAGCTCCATGACCGCGCACCACCGACCGGCTGCATAACCCCTATCTGCCACCGTCACCCTTCAAGAGCATTCAGAGACCTAATACAGAAGGCTCATTGCATTACAGTTTCCCGTAAACTCAGGATCCACTTGATTCTCCCTTTGGGCAGAGCACAGTTTATGCTAAGTTATTCGTTCCGGTCTCGGTGCCGTTGGTGGGGGCGCCGCCGGTCGGGGTCGGGCTGCCAAGCTTCGGGAGTTTCTTTAACCGAGGCTACCGTTGGAGGGTGGCCACAACAAATATAATCTAATTCGCCGTAACCGGGGTGGAATGAGGAGAGTAATGGGTATATCTAACCGTCGTCTGTGATTCTGCTACGGGAAATACCTCTCTGCGACATACCGGAGCAAGATGGCAACGAAACCTCTCAGAATCGCCGTCATCCCCGGCGATGGCATAGGGACCGAAGTCATGCCGTATGGCGTCCGCGCCCTCGAAGCGGCGGCAAAGGTCTTCAACCTCAACTTGGAGTTCGAGTCCTTTGACTTTTCCAGCTGCGAGTACTACAAGAAGCATGGGGATATGCTACCGCCCGACTGGAAGGAGACCCTGCTCAAGTTCGACGCCATCTACTTCGGCGCCGTGGGCATGCCCGATCTCGTGCCGGACGACGTCTCGCTGTGGGGCAGTCTGTTAAAGTTCCGCCGGGAGTTCGACCAGTACATCAACCTCAGGCCGTGCCGCCTGATGCCCGGCGTCAAGTCGCCCCTGGCCGACCGGAAGCCGGGCGACATCGACTTCTGGATCGTCCGCGAGAACACCGAGGGCGAGTACAGCAGCATCGGCGGCAAGATCTTCGAGGGCACGGACCGGGAGACGGTCGTCCAGGAGACGGTGATGACGAGGACCGGCGTCGACAGGGTGCTCCGCTACGCTTTCGACCTCGCGAAGAGCAGGCCGCGAAGGCGCCTCACGAGCGCCACCAAGAGCAATGGCATCAGCATCACGATGCCGTACTGGGACTCCCGGGTGCGCGAGATGGCCAAGAACTACCCGGACGTCAAGGTCGACAAGTACCACATCGATATTCTGACGGCCCATTTCGTCCAGCGGCCCCAGATCTTCGACGTCATCGTGGGAAGTAATCTCTTCGGAGACATCCTCTCCGATCTCGGCCCGGCGTGCACGGGTACGATCGGCATCGCTCCGTCGGGCAACATCAACCCGGAGGGGAAGTTCCCTAGCCTCTTCGAGCCGGTCCACGGAAGCGCCCCCGACATCGCGGGCAAGGGCGTCGCGAATCCAGTAGGTATGGTATGGGCGGGACAAATGCTACTGCAGCACTTCGGCTTTCAGGACGCGGCCCACGCGGTGCTGAAAGCGATTGAGACAGTATTGGCCCGGTCCGAGCCGGATGTCCTCACTGCTGATATGGGTGGAAAGGGTACGACGAAGAGCTTAGGAGAAGCTATCGAGAAAGAGATATTGGCGGCCCGGTAGAGCCTATTTGTCATTTATGATGGTAGGCACAAAGTGAGCATCCATACCAACCGAGTTCCCGGATTTTTGTGTCAGTCTAGTATGATCTTCGTTGGGTATTAGACACTCTCAAGGCCTATACCACATCTTTCTCGTCTATGTTAGACTTGTGACTGCCCAGACCAAGCAAGTATGTGGAATTTGAGGAGGTGCCTTGAACGAAATATTTATACGAAAGTCTCTCTGGGATATAAGACTTGCTGGGACAATTCATCAAATTCACCCTATCAGACACACCGGGGAATCGGAACACCCGTCTCGAATACGCATATTTCAAAGCGATATATGACTTTGAACTATGACAAGATCTACGTAATAAAGTCGTTTCCTTCGGCTGTGCCGTTTCGCAACAAGAACTCATCGTTCTACCTTATACATAAAAGCTTAAGGTCAAGGGGGACATTGTCAACTGAGAGGCAGGGGTTATTTGAAGACACGTTAAGGGGCTCGAAGACGGGATATATCGCTTCGTACGGCATGTCGTTAATTGACTTCGTAGCTGCAATTCGAATCCAACGCAAATCAATATTTGCACCTATGCTTGGCCCCTGAATGACTCAAGGGAGACTGCTCATCAACGAAGATCGGAACGTCAAGTCTTTTAAATGTGGCCCGTCTTGACCGTCAATTAATATCATTCTAGCGGGCTAAGCCATCAAGGACAGAAAGCCGACTAAAGGCGTAAGTAATCAACAGATTGATATAAATTCACCACCTTATACACCGTGACGCCGAACCATGCAATGTACAACCGAGCCCGCAACTCGCCTATACCCACTAATGACTCTTCTTAGGCTTCTTGGACTTCTTATGAGATTTCTCCCCGAAGGCTTCCTCGTACACCTCAGCCGCTGTTGGGCCAGTTTTCCTCTTGGCCTTGCTCGACTTGACGCTTACGACACTGGTAGACTTCCCCTGTTTGGTGGCACTTAGCACTACTTTCTCAGCTTCTTCCCAAGCCGGGGCGTCGTTCTCAATCTCGTACCTGGGAGTCAATAGTCAGCATCGCTAGTGCAATCATATAAAATATTGGAGCATTGCAGCTTACTGGTCTAGGGGCAGAGAGTCAATCAGTTCTCTCTGTTTCTGGCGACGTTCGAGATCCTGCAGAGCTTCCTCGCCACCTTCCTCTAGTTCGGCCTCTAGAGAGGTTTCGAGAGGGGCAAACCGCGTATCTACCTTCTCATCATCGTGGACTCCGCTGGCGTTTTCGACGCTTACTCCAATAGCATCGACTTTAGGCATTTCAGCCTCGATAGCACCAGAGATGAGAGAACCGAAGTGCGATGCTACCTTCTTCATAATCTTGATGAACATTGCGAGGAGCTGCGATGTAGGCAAAGACAACTCTTCTGCTATGGCATCGATGTCCTTGCGTTGTAAGCCTAGCGCTAAGAGGATAGCTTTTTGGACGCCGGTCAATTTGATATCCCTCTGGAGACGCCCACTAAAGTACAGGGTGGCCAGAGTCGGGACGAGATCGAGAATGACGTGGAAATCCAAGACGTTGTTTGAATAGCTTTCTAGCCGCTTCAAGTCGAAAGGTGAGAAGAGTGAATCCAGATCCGCCTTCGATAGAGGCACAGGAGTAGTCGATGACGAAAGCTGAGAGCCAGCAGTTGCGGACTCGTCAATACTTAACGCCATAACCGAAGGGAAGGCTCGGAATTGGTAGGACAGAAGAGAAAGGAACCGACGATGGAAATCATTCGAGAATTCTCCGAGCCAGCTTTTATCGTCAGTCAACGGTCGTAACATGACGCACGTATGTTCACCGGTCAAATCATTCGCAGTGAGGCGCAGATAGACGGGGGCGAACGCGGCTCTCTTCCAGAACTTATGGAGGGGTTGCGTCAAACCATACGAGACTCCGACATAGTCCAACGCCGCTGGTCGTCGTTCCTCGAGCTTTGCGAATAAAGGAGGCATCTTGCTGATGTCACGGACCTTGATATCCTCCTCCAGCAAATTGGCGTTTGCAAGCTCGGCATCTGTCACGCGGACCATGGCCTCCTCCATTGGGACATCGACATCCTCCGAGAGGTTGGTGAATTTGCCCTCGTAGTAATCGACCAGAAGCTCAATAGCCTTAGCCCCGTATCCCATTCCTATAAAATCAGGATGCGTAGCGATGCGCACTACTCGAGCCCCGGAGAGGGTAGCAAACTCATCATCTTGGAACTGCTGGCTGACCAGCCAGGGAATTAGATCGCCTGCCGGACGTGAACCTCTACTAAGACTGTTGAGTACGCTTTGCCGGCTGATACGTCCTTCCAGGGCAACCTGTATCACACATAGCGGCTCTGGCAGCCGGTTGCCCTCCGTAACGGGGGGAGTTAGAACGAATAATTCGTGGGCCGGTGCATCACTCATGAGCTGTAAGTCGTCCGGTGAGTTTTTGTAATGGCTCGCCACATAAAGCGCGACCATCTGCTGTAGAAACTTCTCGGAAACTGGATGGAAGGAGAACAGGGTGTCCCGGTTGACGTTAAACAGCTGGCACTGCGAAGGGTCTGGGCAGCCCTGGGCGCTGAGTTTTGAACGGGGAAGAGTAGCGTCGAGACATAAGAGGGCATTAAGCCATTTCTCGACAGGGTCCCCTTGAGCGTAACGGATAGGCTCTTGGAGGGTAATCTCCCTCAAAGAGCGGCCCCCTATATGGGCTTCCTCCTGAACGCGCGACGCCTTCCCGCTGGAACGATCTACTACCTCAGTCCCGTCGGTAAGGGCGCCAGCTCTCGACTGGTCACGTAGCTGCTTGATGAGCTTCAGTGACAAGGAACGGCCAGTACCCTCGTAACCATGGATGGTCGAGGCCATAAAGACCAGGTAAGGGCCCATGAGCTTCCGCACAACGGGCAAGGGGATAGCAGCAGCCTCGTCTATGACGAGGAGCTCGGCTTGGCCAAGAACATGGGCATCCTGAGGCCTAATGTATTGGATCGTTTGCCGATGAGCGCGGTGGATGTTGACTCTTACTATTGCCTTGTTAAAGTCCGGATTAACGGACTGGATGATGGAGTAATCCGCATGCTCGTTATATGAAAGGGCATCAAACCCCTTGAATATGAACTCGAAAAGTGTTTTAAGATTTTCCGGGGACGGGGAGGTTATGAATATGTTGGAATAGCCATGGGCTACTGCGGCCGCCACGGCAACTCCCAAAGCAGCGGATTTACCTCTTCCGCGGGCGGCGGTGAGTGTCACGGTATTGCGCAGGGTCTTTTCGGCGATGGCATCAACAAAAGTCAAAACGGCCCTGGCCTGGTCGACAGTACGAGCCAGGGTAACGAGAGATCTAACGGGTTGGGTGTCCTGGAGGGATTCTTTGATGCTTTCCAACTCCTTTTGCGACTCGGACTTGGGCTTGTCCAGGTCGGGCGGAGGCAAGGCTGTCACACCTTTGCCACCAGATATGGGTAGAACGTTGAGTTCGTCGTCGACGACGAGACACGAGCTACAGCTCCCTAAGGAAAGAAGAAAGCGTTCGTTGAAACGTGCGACAACATCGCCGTGAGCCTCGGTGCGATATCTCGAGTGGACATCCATGGACAAGGTGTACAACTGCTTCAGACTGCTCATTCCACTCAGCAAGAGGATAACGAGCCCCCCGCCCTCAACGGTCTCTATCGTCCGGGCTAGGATACTGGGGGTTATGGCTTGGAAGTCCTGTAATATAGCCATGCCATACGTGTTACCCAGAATCTTCTCGGTTTCTTTGTAGTAGACGTAGCGGATGTTGTTGAGGGAGACGAATAATTCGAAGGGGTCTTCGGTGTTAGGATCCCTCTGGCCTCGCTTGATCTCCTTCTTGATCTTGTTCTCACGCTTCTTCCTATGACTTGTAAAGCCCAGGAGCTTCTTCTTATAGGCCCACAGAACCGACTTGTTCATTTTGAGGTCCATGCTGGACATGATGGTATAGAGGTTAACGATCGTATCTTTAGCATGGTCGCCAACGACGACGAAGAAGGACCGTTTCTTTTCCTGGAGGCCATTGCGCATGAGGATCTGGATCCGGGGGTCACTACATTTCAAAGGCGCATTCTGTCAGTATAACGCAAAACTTTCTCCCTTTCTTTCTTTCTTTTTTTCTTCTTCAAAAGTTACACATGACAAAAGAACGGTTCGTCACCTACAGGGCCTTGCGCTGCATCTTGGGTGGGTTTGTTTAAGGTGCGCGCAATGGCAGACGGATACCAACGCTATTCAGATGGTGATGGGGATACGATAACGATGGTGGGACATGCTTTCTTCCAGGCGCACAGCTTTCCTCGATCGCATTCAAAATTTTAGTGGATCCCAGCTTTTTCTGCCGGGCGGTGAGGCTCTATCAGATAAGTATCTCTGAGAAAGTTTATGTACCTACTGTACCCACCTGCGGTAAGTACAACCTGTACCTCCCGATATACTTGTACCATGTAGCATGCCCAGATAGTGGGGCACTGGGAAAGGTACCTACTTGCTCCGCTGTGATTCCCCGCAACGTTAAGCTGCCTTGGGGAGATAATATCAGATCCCCCGATTTCTGCGATTTATGCTGTTATGAGCATGTCGTCCACATCCAACCCCATCATCGTTCAACCTCGTACAAAACAAGCCGCCTTGAGTGTTGTTAGGCCACCGTAGGCAGTCCGCTATCCTACGTTTAAGTAAAATACTATTTGGCCACTAGAAAAGGTGTCACTCCGACAGTACATTCTTCGAGTCGGGAGCGTCTGCCAACCGTTGAAGCTGATAATTATTATGTCAACACAGCCTCGAGAGCTAGACTGAGAAACAACCAACGCACACCCATACCAACGTCACTTTTCCAGATCCGCCACTATCTCCTTCACGAGGATGGTCACGTCGAAGAATGACTTAAAACTGGTAATGGTTGGCAGTGTATCAGGGGAGTTCATCACCTAAGCGATGTCGGGGTTTGATGCTCTTTGAATCGCGGCCCCGCAAACTCATATCTCTCTAGTGCGCTTTTCTCAGGCCGTAACGAACCAATGCTAGATGTATGTGCATAGTCGAGTCCTCACACTTCTTACCCTTGTTTATATTGCAACTTAATGAGCCCCTTGACGATTATGCAACTACGTCTAGTCAACTGAATGGCAAGAACTATTCGTAAAGAACTCAAGCCGGTAGAACGATGATATATATAACTGTCCCGACTCCGGCAGCTTAAAATACTACAACGACATGACCATCCGTAGAAGGAGGATTGCGTGGCGTTTTGTTGTCTGCTGCCTAGAGAGCTACGTGTCGTAACCTCCGAAGACGTTCGGAACTTCCACGCCAAGAGCGCGCGGTTCCGGCCCTTGCGTTTCCCACAACGGCTCCGGTCTCAGACTACTTAAACCCGGGTATCACGCCAGTGTCGTTGACTCGGACAAAGCACATGACACACTTATTTATAGTTATATTCTTATTGCGAATCTCATTTTGTTAACCATGATGGATCTGTTACAAAACCTGCCGCCTCTGACGGGCCTTCTCGGTCCCCTTCATCTCATCACCTACTCTACGCTGCTGGGCACTGAGCTCTACCAGACGTTTGTGAATACGAAGGTCTGCCACAAGGCCCTGCCCAGGACGGCTTTCACGACTCTGCAGAAGCGCGTCTTTCCCGTCTATTTCCGGGGCCAGACGCTGCTGCTCCTGTTGACCGCCGTGACCGTTCCGGCCAGCGGGCCGTTCTCCTTAATCGCGAACGAAGCGAATTGGATACCATTCACCATCGCAGGAGCTACGGCGCTGTTGAACCTCATAGTGTACGGACCGCGGACGCAGCGGATTATGGTTGAGCGGATCCATCAAGGTAAAGCGATAAGGGGCAACAGTGGGGAAAAGGGGGGCCTGTGCTAATACCGCTACAGAAACACGAGACAAGAGGATATTCAACGACATCACAACTCCTAGCGCGGAGATGCGGAAACTTAACAAATTATTTTCGCGGAATCATGCGATGAGCGTAAGTGGTCCCTCGGGTCTCCAGTTCTTCACATCGTTCCCCCCGCCGGTTGCCGACTCTTACCCCCGCCATTGCTCAGTTTCTCTATCTTGAGGCATGGCTTCTAAGTCACCTTTTAAGCGATATGGAAATACTGACAGTACATACCGCAGATCCATCTAAACCTAATCTCCATCGGGGCAATGGTCTATTGGGGCTGGAAGTTAGGCGGTCGCCTGGATATAGGATCCTTCTGAGGCTCGATGGTTACATTACCATTGCCCTGGTCTCGATATTCTCTCTATAGCGCTAACGAATCCAACCCCCCTCACACGGAAGGTGCCCCTAGCCATCATCGTCTTCTTCTCCTTCTGCTTCTCCTCCCTCCTCTTCTTCCTCTCCTGTTAGGTCTCTTGTTTAGCGCCTGGGCGATGCAAGCGTATATTATGGCCACGAGAATTAGCGATCCCACACTAAGGCCAATCACCAACCCGAGAGTTTTGCCCTCCGTTTGGCGGTCTGTGTATGTCTCGTGGAATCAATGGATGGCCAAATCTACGGCGTTAGTTGGTAGGGACTCTTCGGTGTCAAATTATGTGTTCGATGTACTTTGCAGTTTCTGTACAGTTAAGGGGGGCTGGTGGCAATAAGAGAGAATCTCCACGGAGGCGCTGCGGGCACTTAAATAAAAATCAGCGACGGCTTTTCTATGACTACAATGTGTCACTAATTAGGCCTAAGTATGTGAGTAAGGTGCTGAACCCAGCAAATAGGAAGAAATCCGTGGGTAGAGCAGTTTTAGAGTCATAAGTTTCCGTTTTTCGGAACAAAGATTGACAAAAGAATACTAATAACGTCAGGCTCATATTTCTCGCCTGTGCACAGAAATATCAGATATCTTATTCAACCCGACATCCACTGACAACGATATATACACGCCAGCGTATGACAAGCAAAGAGAGACGCAAGTCCGGCTCAACTTAGATGCCCCAGGCACATTTCAAAGAGACGTTTCAATCTGAATATCATCGAAAACGGCTAACTCGTCCGCCTCTACCAGTCGCGTCTACTCGACGCCCTCCGTATCGGCAATCCTGAAGACGAACTTGACGGCGTTGGCCTTACCCGCTTTCAGATCCTCAAGCGCCTTCTGGATACCGCCCAGTCCGCCGGGAACGACGACTTGGGGCTGGGGCTTGAACCATCCCTCCTGCAAGCCCCTGGCGAGATAGCGGAAGTACACGAAGCCGAAGTCCTTCGCCTCGTTGTGCACCGCCCCGACGAGCGTCTGGGACTTCTCCACGTGCGCGGGCAAGTCTTCCTTGACGGGCAGGACGAGCGTCAACTTCGAGCCCTCCGACAGCACCTTGCCGAGATTAACGTGGCTACCATGCTCGGATATCGCGTCGAATGCGTAGAGCAGCTTGGCGCCGCCCGCGGCCTTCTTCAGGCCCTCCACAATGGCCTCGTCGCCGTCGCGGTAGTCGATGACGGTGTCGCCCTTGCTGCGGTCGATCAGCGTCTCAACGTAGGACCCCGACTTGCCCGCGACGCAGATGAGCGGGTGGATGTTGCTGCATTTGGCGAGCTGGACGGTATACGCGCCCACGGCGGATGCTGCTCCGTATATGACAAGGGGGATTGGCTCGGTGGCCGGCCTCCAAGGTTCCGGCAGGCCGAGGCGGAGGTAGAGTCCAACCGCTGCCGTCATGGCAGCCAACGGAATTGCGGCAGCCTCTGTATGGTCGTCAACATCGCGGTTCGGCATTATAAGAAGGGGAACACGGAGGCATTGGATTATTTAGGTCCCCCGATCCCTTCCTACCTTCAAAGCTGGTCTTCTCTGGGATATGGAACGTTGTATACTGCCAGGCAATGGCGTACTCAGCATAAGATCCATGTGGTGTCATCATCTCGTGGAAAGCGGCGACTCGGTCCCCAGGCTTGAACTCGGTCACGTTGCTGCCGACTTCGTGGACTATGCCGGCTATATCGTCGCCCTGATGAGCATCATCGTTCATCCATACAGGCACCTTCGTATGAGTCAGTCCAGTAATAACTAGGTAGAAATAATGCTGAGTTTGACTTACCTTCCAGTCTTTGGGGTTGGAACCGCTAACGACAACTTTTATGAGGACCTGATCGGCGTTGGGCTTCGGAACCGGCGAGTCCACGATTCGCACCTTGGGTCCTGAGAATCAGGTTAATTTTCACAGCTCCTCTGGGATCCCATATGGGTGTAGCCGCATACCCGCTGAGACCAGAGCTTCCTTCATGATGTATGAGTTTACGGGGACGACTCTCCAGAACAGTTGACGGGCTGGGTTTTCAGTGTGGAATATTATACAGAACTGTATATGTTACAGGCGAAGTAGTTATCAGACAGCCACATGTAAAGCTCGATGGTAAATTATATACCGAGGAGCCGCGGTGGGTATTAATAATGAACATCTCGGCATATCGAGAGGAAGGCCGCTCAGTATTCGGCAACCCCCATATCGAAGTCTGGTTCATGCCACCAAACCTGCAACTATTAACGAACTCGCTGTTGGGGATGATATCAGTGGGGGGTTTATTTGCGACAGCCATGTTAAGTGCTTTATAATCGGGTGTGGAACCTTCTTCGTCTTCAAACGTTGATTATTCAGCATGTTACGATGGGCCATCGGACATAATGACGACCAACTTGATGTTTGAGCGGCTGTGATTACAAACCCACCAAAAACTATCCAGAAGATAATCGAACTTCGCAACTACACGCGCATTCATTCGATAGGCATTACGAAGAGGGGAGTGCATAGGTAGGTACCAATGAACTTGGGTCCCCGACACCGCAGTGCCTCTCCTCTTCTCCCGTTCAACCGGCTTTATGCCCTTCCTGCATACGGCATAACTACATGCCAGGGACGTATGATATACCCCGTATCTCCGCAGTCCAATTATCGGCTCCAGGATCTTCAGCCCCAAAACCCCGATCAAGATTGCCCTCACACCAGGGGCAAATCGAGTGATGTACATGTGGCTCGTTGTGTCATTATGAAAACGTACCCCCAAGGAAAGGGAGCATTGGCTCGAGTGAAATTTGCAAGATCATTCATACTTTGTACCTGTTCGCAGGAGATCGATCCCACTGTATTCAAGTAATGTACAACGGACCTAACAACCTGGCTCTCCGTGAAGGTCTGTCCATGAAGGCGTCGACCGTACGGCCCCGTCGTAAGGCTGGGAGCAGAACCTTCGACGTGGCCTCCTATTAACTAACTATATGTGGCTCCTCTAGCAAGCTACAAAGGACTGGTCGCCTTTGCTAGGGGATGCAGAAGTCGATCCAGCTTCCTAGGTAATCGAGGCGGTTGCGACTGCTGTCCTGAAAGTCATGTTCCCGATAAATGGCCCTAAACTCTTCGTAGCTGAGTCTACCCCAGCCACCTCGTTCCCGTGCCTCCTGTTCGGCGAGATCAAGCCGTTTCCACGTCACCAGAGTGGAGTGAGGGATATGATCCGATGAGTCGGGCTCGACAAGTTTCGAGATTCGGGCTTCCGCGTGGGCCGCAGGAGGCGCTGCCTGCTCCTTACTCCTCTCTAAGTTAGTGTTAGGTCGGAATTGCGGCATCGTTGGGTCCTGTTGTTCAGAATCCTGCCGCGTCGTGGCGTCCCCTCCTGAGGCAGCTTCTCTGCTCGGTGTTCCCGTGCCGGCTGTCACTGTCTGGCTAATGGGCGCCCCGGTCGACTGTTCTGCTTCAAGAAGGTTCTGCTCTTCCTCAGGCGGGTCAACAGTGTAACCGCTGGAAGATAGCAATTCGTCTACACTCTGTTCCGCTACGGGAGGGGCGCGGCGCGATTCGGGCGAAGGAGAGGGCGCAGGCTTAGGTGATCCCGCGGCAGATTTATCCTCCTCGTCTTCTAGGTTGATGTTCTCTAGGAGATGACGGTACTTGAGACGATCCTCCTTTGTTTCGGCAGCACGCACGGCTAGATCCTCCTTTTTCCTAAATAACTCGTCTAGCAGCTCGTTAAAGGCCTGCTGGGTAACCTGATACAGGATCTCCTTGCCGGCATCGCGCTCAGCATCTGGGATCTCCATGCCGCCCCACCGCTCCGGAACGCTTCTTGACGAAGTGGACGGGTTGGATCTAATATCGAAATCGTCTGTATCTTCAGCAAAGCGGACCTTGGAGGATGACCGAGACCGGGGAGAAAGCACTAGTTGCGCTGACTTGGACGACTCTGCCGCGTCATCGAGATTCGCGAGCACATCCTCGCTATCCTGCCAGCCTTGAGGGGGCGTTGCGCCTTCCTCCTCGTCCAGATAAAACTGACGTCTCTTCCATCTCTCATGGAGCTGTCTTCTAGCATGGACCCTCTTACGCTTCTCCATGCCGGAGCGAGGGATATCCGTAGCCATAGCCCGATGTTGGGCTCGCAGTCTGCTCTCGGTAAGAGCGAATCTAACAGCATCGGGGATAGGCTGAGACGCCGCAGGGGGGTTTGGACCAGCAGATTCCTCGTTTTCACCACCACCCGGGGTCTCTTCATCCAGCGGCGATTGCCCGTTTTCTTCCTCCTCTTCGGACGATTCGCTCTCACCTTCGTCTGCAGCGGCGTATGGCTCTTGCATGCGGATGGAATCCAGGATATCCTCAATTTGGGTGTAGTCGCCCGAGAGTAGTGAAGACAGGTCAACCATGTTCTGGGGAGGGTTGATGATGCCACTCCAGTATCGAGCATCTCCGTTTGGGGAGAGGGCCGTCCTGGAAGAAGAGGGACCAAATGATTCCGTTAAAAAGCTTTGACTTGTGTTCCGAGTAAACAGGCCAGTCAGGATCTCTTCCCTGTTTGCGGTATCTTGCCTGTCCTCGCTGACAACCCCCTTATCATCCGCGAGGCGGACCTCTCCGTCGGACTGGAAAACCTTGCCTTCCATCGGCCTGTTGTGGTCAGCGGGGGGCACTCTACCCTCCCTACCGAACAGGCTGCTCAGGGGTTGTCTGCTATTGATGAGCTGCTGGGCTTCCGTGGTGGTCATCATGTGGTCGTCGAGTCCTTCGAGGATGTCTCGGTGCATCTGCTTGTATAGGACGTAGTAGGCACGAAACATGCGTAGAAAGTCACGCCTGTTCACGTAGCCGTCTCCATCTATATCGTAGCCATCAAAAGTTCGCTTAAGCTTGTCTTTCCTTTTCCTGTACGACACACCGTGTAAGAACTCCTCGAATCCGATTAGGTCGTCGTGATTGGTATCGTAGAAGGCAAACATGCGGTCGTGGATTAGGTTGGGCGATGCGTGTCGGTAGCCACCGGAGGGGACGAGACAACGCTCGAAGGTCTTTCTGTCCATAGCCAAACCCAGGTTGTTGGGATCATCCCTCCACTCGGTGTTGGCCATAAACGTCCACTGTTCCCAGAAGGCATCAAGCTCGACTCGTTCGAAACCGGTCTCGTGAGTCCACTTGGCCAAAAGGGACCTGGGCAAGCTGCGGATGGCATTATCGGGATCGCCCGGGTACCAGGGGGGCTGTACCAATCGCGGACCGAAGGGGGGCGCAGGAACTCTGACCTTGTAGAAGATGTGCGTCTTGTTGTGCAGTCCCTGAGCCTCGCACACTTCGCAGAGGTCGAAGTCGGCACAGTTGGCGCAGCGATACCTGATACCTCGGATGGGCACCATGCCGCACCCATTACACTGACAACCGCGATGTACATAGGCATTACGCCTGGCGTTATCTTCGGAGACCCTAAAGAGCAGGGTGACGATATTCTCGCCGGCGCGCTGTCTCGGCTCCTGGGCGGCATCGTTGTACCACTCGGCGTTGCTGTAATCATTGTTGGCTTGACTATCCGACGTCTCGATGGTCTCTCTCAGATTGGAAAAGGCGTTCTCGTCCCCATGGGATTCGGACTCCTCCGATTCTTCCCGATCAGAGCCTAGGCGGACACGACGGACGGCGTTGCGGCGACGGAGTCCAGGCCCAGGGGGTAGGGCCTCCGGGCGAGAATGGTCGAAGCGGGTAGCGTAAAGATAATAACCGAGGACGGCAGCGGTAGCCGCAGAAAACAAGACAACAGCTATCCTTGGGCGTGCCAAATTAGACGCTGCTGCGGTGGCGCCAGATGAGAACGAAGACATGGCGGACAAGTGAGGCTCATTGCGGAAACGGATAGGGAGAACTAGATAGAAGGTAGGTATGGAAAAAGAGAAAGAACCGGCGCTGCTAAGGCATCATTCCGCTTATCGCGAATGATATATGAGTAAAGCAAAATGGAACGTCAGATACTGTCTCTGTCTGGTCCGATGCGATTAGGAGTTCTTGGTAGAAGAAAAACCGAAGTGTCGGTTGCGGGTACAAGAAGCATCGGGATATAATGGTGCGTATGTAGCTGTGTACAGTAGTTCTACCATAAGATAAGCTCTGAATAAGTGTGAAGGCACCTCACAGCTGCAGTGGTAGAATCTGATCCAATGAACGCTAACAACAGAGAAGTTGAGGCGTTCTGTTATACTACAGTACCTGCTACGTAGTAGTGAATAAGTACCTAAGCTTAGTGGAGTTGGCCCCTCTTGCTCTATGTACATATGTGTACATACAGTAGCTCTTTCGGACCTTGACAAGGCCAATAAACTGTCATCCGGTTTCTCCTAAATGGACCTTTCAGATCCCTTCAAGTTCCAGTGCCTCTGGGTTTATAATCTATGTGTCCTCGATCTTCAGGCCGGTAGGCGCAGTTCCACGCCAAGGGCTGTCTACCTACTAGGTAGGTAATGACAAGCGTCGAATGAGAAGGTTGTATCCGCCATCGCAGGTATGCAGCAGGAAATTGAAGAGCTTGCAAAGAGCGGCGCGTTAACGCAAAGATCCTACGTATATATGCGCTAAAGTCAACTTTAATTCTAAGCCCATCCTCTTTTCCCTCCCCCCTTTTTCCCTTGTCGGATTCTAGAATGCGTCAAGGAAACCACCAAGGTTGCTGCACCGTATTGAGCCAGGACTAGGGAAACAATTCGATAAGGACCTTCAAAGATGAAGTCACGACGGCTCTTGCGGCTTTTTTCGACCGCTTCAATTGAAGTCACATATCCCACCTAACTAGACAACAGGTAGTCTCAAAGCGTTGATCCCAAGTCCAAGCACGCCAACTCGTTATTCATAACCGCAGTGGCTTCTACCGCAACTACGAAATGCCGGCAAGATTGGTTATACACCCGCAAGCTTATGGCAAGAGCGCCAGTTGACGTTATCGATGGGATTACCAAACATACGTATGTAAGTTTAGAATAGCAATGCCGTCGAGTCTACGCCCGGGAACTTAGTACGTCGATTCATTAGGTAGTCACTAGCCAGGGGAGATACGGAACCGCCAAGGTTATCTGTGCATGCGTCCATTACAGCGACTTGGAGCTCCAACGCCATATTTGTAGAGTATATGAAAGCCAGACCATGATACCATGGCCCGGCCACCATAAAAGATAGCTAACTACGTACGATGTGGGAAGGGAATTATATATATGCTTTCGTAGAGTTCCCTCGGCTGCCCGGCACATGAAGCGTGACATCGCGTTAGCGCTTCGGGAACCAAAAATAGACGGTGTCGTTCTCCCCACTGATGCCGCCATTAAAGCAAGGCGCAGCAGTGTGACGGGGCTGGTTTCAGCTTTAAAGCAGCGCTGATTGATTAGGGGGTTCAAGGGTGCGAGTTCCCCGAAGAATGATCCCAAGCCCGCGCCCACGTCACCAGGCCGCGTCGTCAGCCACAATCCCAACATCCTTTTCAGTTCCAGAGCGAAGGTTTTTGTTTTTGAATGCTTCTCATCGACCTCGCCTAAACGCAGGCACACTCTCTTTCTGCGCACATTCGTTATATTCCAATCGTTCATGGCTCCTGTCTTGAACCCTGTCTTAGAGAAGTCTGGGCCCACGGTCTTCACGGGCTCCCTGGTCCGGAGCGCCAAAGCGGCCGTGGTCGCCGCCGGGCCGAACGTTGCCAAACTCGCTAGCCGCGAGGTCTTATCGCGCCGGGGTCTAGCTGTCACCAGCGACTCCCAGCGAACGACACTCGGTATAATCGCGGCATACGTCGTCGTTATCGCGCTGCTATGGAACTTGCCCTTTGTTCGGTGGTCGCTCTGGCCCTTCAAGGTGGGTTGATAATCGCTCGAGCAAATACACTAGATGGAAGGACCTGGCTTAACGACATCTCAGATGCTCGTCATCGCATTTCATGAATTCAGTCATGCCTTCGCGGCGATATGCACCGGGGGCCGCGTCAAGTCTATCTCGCTTGACCCGCGTGAAGGTGGCGTCACTCACATGGCCGGCGGCAAGAACTTTATCACCCTACCGGCAGGCTATCTCGGATCTTCCCTCATTGGCGCCTTGTTGACGTTTTGCGGCTTTAATATCGTCGCAAGCAAGGTCGCTAGTCTCGTGTTGGGAGTCTGCTTCCTTCTCACTCTGTGGTGGGGGAAGAAGGACTGGCTAACTATCCTGACGATCCTCCTCGCCGTGGGGCTCCTGGTGGCATGTTGGTTTATCGCCCACGCGATAGCACTGAGATTCGCCGTCCTATTCGTCGGGGTGATGAGTTCGCTCTACAGCGTCTGGGATATTGTGAGAACCCTCAACTCCCTCCCTTGAAGTCTAGTATTAATCATCATTTAGTGCGATGATCTCATCTTGCGCAAAGTCAACAGCTCCGACGCCAGTGTATTTGCCCAGCGCTACGGAGGCTCTTCGCAGTGCTGGGGAGTGATTTGGTCCATTATCTCCCTCGTCATCATGGTTGCCGGCATTATTGCCGGCCTCGCCGCCTTCCCGCAGTCGTTCGCGCAACAAGTGGAGGACTCGAGGAACTTCCTCCCGACTCGCTAAAGCAGTCTTCTACTCTTCTTATCCGCTTGATGGCTTGCTTTATCTCTAATCCCGCTGTTCATCAGTAAGCAGTAATCTAGGATATTACACAAGGGGGATTAGGCGCATTGAGGACGCATTAAGGATTGACGTTGCGAACAAAAAACCCACTATTAATGAAAACAAGCTATTAATGACCATCTATCTCATCCTCTGCCGTGCCTCTGGTTATTTTCAGATGCAAATTTCGGTATATCATCCCGCAATACAAGCCTAGGTTGCTGGAAACTTAACAAGCTCGGCAGTTCAAACTGATTAACGCCTTCAAGGCGTGACTCTCGCGCTTGTAGTCACCTCCGTGGATATTTCTTAGCCTAGCTTATTCGTGGTGAAGGTTAGTAAACCGCGTGGCAGTGTAATGTACCTTCACCAATACCTAAAGTAACCAGAACGGCGTTCTCGCCAACATACATATAGGTTGACTTCATGAAGCTTCGTCTCAAGTATAGGTAAGTCTACATGTAGTAACGGGGTTTGTCTAGCACCCGGCGTGATGACGTTTATGTACTAAAACGAGTGTGCTACGCCTCGTAAAGGCACTAGACTTTTTGCCTTTGTATGTAGCTATTTTCCCGTTTCGGGAAGAGTCCGGAGTTCCCGGGAAGGATTCGGTGGATCCTCTGGCACCACTTCGATATCATCCGGAACCCAGAGCCGATATAAGAGGAACGCTCCCGTGGAATAGGTCTGAATCCCGTACATCTTGTGACAAATAGAAACGATACAAATAGAATTGGTTTTCTAGGATCAAAGATTTGCAGCTGCAACGGAACATGCCGTATGTGCATATATGCCGATCGCTTGAAGAGCAATGAAAGCTAACAGGCTACGCCCCAGTGAGACGGAGGAGTTCAAGTTTCCCTCGGTCGAGGAGATCTCCAAAAGCCCGGCTTTCCCCACGGCGATATGGGAGCTGGAGCCGCACCAGAAGGGTCTCCTGCCGGTAGCGGTCGGCAGGGGAGGGCCGCTGAACATCAGCTGGGAGATCCACGGTGACGGTCCGATAAAGATTCTCGTGGGTGTTGCCCCGACGCGGCGGGTTGCCCCTCCGTCCCGGGAAGCATCCGCGCTCTTCCGTGCGGGGGATGACGGATGCCTGACTGATTGACTGATTGACTGACCGACCGTCCAATAGCTCATCAACGGCCTGGGCATCTTCAACACGTCCTGGCAGCGGCAGACGCTGCACTTCGGCCACAACAAGGGGACCGAGTACTCGGTGCTGATCGTCGACAACCGGGGGATGGGCAAGTCGAGCCGACCGATCATGCGGTACAGCACGTCGGAGATGGCGCGCGACGTGCTCGAGGTTCTGGACCACGTGGGCTGGACCTCAGAGCGGCAGGTGCACGTGTGCGGGTCGAGCATGGGGGGGATGATCGCGCAGGAGCTCGCGTGCCTGGCCCCCTCGCGCGTCGCCTCGCTGAGCCTCCTCAGCACGGCGGCCGTCATCGAGAACAACACGACGTTCTCCGAGAATCTGGCAAACCGCCTGCGCATGCTCGCGCCCAAGAGCGTCGACCGCAGCGTTCGGTACACGGCCGAGGCGTGCTTCGCGCGCGCCTGGCTTCCGCGGCCCGACGACGCAGAGCTGCCCGACGAGCACAAGACGCCGCGGTGCCGCTTCCCACCGGGGGGTTACCGCAGGTTCGAGAGCAACTACGCGCGCTTCGCGGCCCAGGACGTCGCCAAGCAGCGGGACCGCGTCGGGTTCACGAAGCTCGGTTTCCTGCTGCAGGCGGTCGCCGCAGGTTGGCACCACAAGAGCCCCGCGCAGCTGAGGGAGATGGCGGACGCCGTCGGCAGGGACAGGATCCTCGTCCTGCACGGCACCGAAGATGGCATGATTCCCGTGCCGCATGGGCGCAAGCTGATCGAATACGTACAGCCTGGCAAGGGGCTGATCGAGGAGGGCGTTGGACATGCACCCTTCATCGAGCGGACGCGGTGGTTTAACGAACTATTAGAGGAAATGTGCGCTAGGGGGGAGAGGTTAAGTCGACAGTGAGTCTATTCCAAGGGCATTTTATACAACACCACATGCAACGCCCAATCACTCCATGGAACACCGAATGTAAGGCGTAATGCTATATCAGGATCACACAACGCCTCTCGAAAGAAAAGGGGATTATATGAGACTCCTGAAATAGATACCACACGAGTCTCTAGCCAGAGACAGCCCACGCCTATTCATTAAAAACCGAGGTATCTGATACTGCAAGCAAACACATCCCTGCGTGATGCTGGCCCTCTTTTCCTCCAAATTAACGCCGTGAAATTCAGTTCCCGCTCATCCCTTTTTCCCCAGCGCTCAGTTAACACTTACGCCACTGCTGTACATGATTCTCCGTACTCTCGGTCTGTCCCGCTCAGCTTATAGTAGCAATGAAGCTCTGGTACTGTTCATCCTCACCCCTTGCCTTTGGGGTCGGCTTCTGTGGCGCGGCTGCTGCTGGTGCCGATGTATGTTTCGTGTTCCACAGTACCCCGGCCTGAGGCGGGCGGTTTGGTAGCTCGGTCCTGAGCACGTCTGAACGGTCGTCATCGACCTGGCCCTCATCGTCGGCTCTCGGAAGCCGCATCGCGAGGATTACATACTCGGCCCTCGTCATGTTATCCATAACATCGTCCATATACCTTCGCACTTCCTCCGGGGGTGCTACAACCTTAGCCAAGTTCTCGAGGTGCTTTCCCGACTGCGAATGCAGCCTAATTGTGACTGGCTGATAATAATCCAGTGCCGGATCACCGCCATACTCAGACTTGCTTCCCTTACGCACAATAAGAAAAGAGGCGATGACGTGATTGGGGCTAGAGTATTCAAGAATGCTGTATTTCGGAAAGAGATATCTGTCTCCAGTCCCACCGGCGAATTCGAAGACGATGGCAGAGATATCGGGTTTCGCGGCAGGCGGCGGGCCTTTGGAACGCAAAGCCTGCTGTGGAGATGCGGGATGCGGCTGCTGAGCTGGCGAAGCCAGCGAAGATTTCCTCGAGCCAGCACCATTGGTTACGCTAGGTTGCTCTGCCGTACCGGAAGCTGCCTGCTGTGAGGGTCCGGAACCAGCGGGCGGAGGTTTAGGCATCTCCTTTACTACACGATCCTTCAACCTGTCGAGTATATTCTTCAACTCCGGCGCGTCGTTAAAGCGGGTCTTGTTGTGGGCTACTCTGCGAACCATGTCCCTTACCCCCGCATCGTCCAAGGCCCTCTTGACTAAAAGGATGACCAGGGGGTCGCTGTCCGGCGGAGGTCTCAGATCCGTCGACTTCTGATTGGGGTTGGAGCTCAGCACAATGTCGAGGATGGAATTGACTTCGTCGGCAAAATATTTGACTTTTCTGCCATCGACGAGCAGTCGATCAGCCGATGGCCCCTGCTGCCCGCCTTTCTTCTTGTATTCGGCTGTAATCTGATCTATGATCCTTTGGAAGTGAGCCAACTCTTGTGGGGCAGCATCCCCTATAGCGACGCGCTTCATGAGGTCACGTAGATGAGGGTCTTCCGAAGCTCTCTCAGCTAATGTGACAATTATCGGATCTGCACCTGGAGCTGCCGACGCAGGCTGCTTCACACCGGAGGCCGGTGGGGGTTTGGCCCCAGACGGAAGAGCCGGCCCACCGACAGCGGCCGGTTGGTTCGGCCCCTGTAACACTCGAGATGGCGTCGGAGCTGGTTGAGAAGCGGCGGTCGCTGCGGGGAGGGCGGGGCCATGCGTTGGCTGCACATGTGCATGTGCCGCAGGCGGAATCGGGGCAGGAGGGTGTTGGGGGGGAGCAAGAACAGACTCGAGTCCTCGTGGAGAAGCCAGCGGCTTGCTCGAAGGAGCCGTAGATATCTGCTGTCGATAGAGGTCTGTCTGTGGTATACGGGGCTGGCCTGGAAGTCCATGGGGAGCTGGTGCTGGTGGTTGTATTTGTGAGTGCTGCGCTTGGGTCGGAATCTGTGGCTGACTCTGGACTGGCGGTGGCTTTATCGGAGCTGGCGACTGAAGCTGTGACTGCGGCTGCGGGTGCGACTGCGCGGGCGACTGTGGGGATTGGCGCTGGGGTTGCGATGAAGTCTGTGGATGCGAAGGCGAGGGAGCGGTAGTCGCTGCTGAGGCTGCCGCGGGCTGGGCGGCCGCGGGTGGTGTGTCCGGCTTGGGCGGTGGAGGCATTATACCGTTGGGAGGGCCATATTGCATGATGGGCCTAAAGGTAGAATTGGTCGTAGGTGCGGGTTTAAGCTCCTTGACAGCGTACATGGTAGCTTCGATGACATGGGGCTCGACAGTGATAGTGACCTGTCCAATCTTGGTCATGCTATCCTTAGGCGGATTGTTGGGTTCCTCCTTGGTAACGCCTTTCCGCTTCGTTGGTTTAGTCCAGTATTTGTCGAATATGCCTTCGTGGATCCATGTCTGACGTGACCTGGAGAGGGACTCGGCAAGAACACCACTGAGGCGCAGGTTAGTATAAACAGAGGAGCACTATAGCCGAGACGGACAAATCGAACATGACAACATACCTCTCCGGCACAGACTGGTAATCCTTGGTGGAAAGGTCGTCCGGCTGTGGATTCTCTACAGTAGGTAGGGGCTTGCCAGGCTGGAGGGACTTGGGCAGTTGAGGCTCTTCGACAACGGTATGTTCCGGGACCGACGGGGTCTTCTGTGCTGCAGGCGCTGCAGGCACAGGAGTAGCCGCAGAGGTAGTCGTGGGCGTGGGAGACGATTCTGAAGGGGTCATGGCGCGTTTCTTAGCGTTCTGTTCGACGCGCGCAGCTGCCCTCGGTGGGACTTTCCGCTTTCTTTCCATCTTGATACGAACGGGATAAGCGATGGACGAAAGGACCAGATGAGTTTATCGAAACATGAGAGACCGGGAACGGCGATGGAGGACCATCGAAAAGCTCGAAGGGGTAGGGATGAGTAGGTAGAGCAGAGGCAGGCAGGCCTATTGCTACCTAAAATGGAGTTATTAGATATGTAAACGTAAAATGAAGAAATCAACCAAGTACGATATGGCGAGAAAAGGAAGGCTTGGGCCGAGCGTAGGTCCCGAATGTGCTGCTCATCAGACGGACCAACAATCCAAGTCGAACATGTACGAGATAATTGAGTGATACATGTCAGTACTTGGGTATGTAGGTAGTGAATGAATGGTGGAGTGAATGGATAATGGGTGGATGAATCGATAGATGGAGAGAAACGGATTGGATAAGAAAAAAAGATATGTGGATGGGGATTTGGAAGAAAGCTTCCTATCGTCGTTATTGGCGTTATTGGAGAAGGGCCAGAGCCGCCGCTCATTGGCTGGCTGACTGGCATGCGATTGAAAATGGTTCCATCCAACCAGTTGATACTGTACGCATACCAGGTACAATACCAACATAAATATTTAGGTGTATCGATACTGCTATGTCGGGGAAGATTAGAGGAAACTTAGGCGATAAAACATACCTACATATATGTAGATCTGCTTGTATTGAAGGTCGCCCGCCCTTTGGTGTACCTTAGGTACATATCACCAATCTCATGGCTCAACAAGCAACTTGGAATATTCCAAGGAGACGTCTATGGACAGGAGAGGACATACCTACCGCCTAACGTGAACGTCTTGTATGGTGGTACGTAACATTCTCTCTGTGCTGCGGGCAGAAGCACCTTGCAGGTTGAGGCTGAAGCCCTCCTCACGGCTACAGGTCCCTAGCCCAAAAAGAAGCTGAGGGTGGGCTGAGTGAGGGCGACCGCCATATGCCACGACATTCGACAGGCCCGGAGTTTGACAAGGGCAGGGCTCGGCTTCGGAGTTTGGCCGCATGACCGATCCCAGAACGGCCCCGTCGTGTCGTAATATTGCAGGAACCAGCTAAATACTGTAAGCATTATCCTTCTTACCAACACACATGCGTCAGGTAGGTTACTACGCAATTAATCCCATGTTAATTTTCTCCATTTATTTCTTTCCTGTCTTCAACCATCCTGTACGTCCTTTTCCTAACTGGCTCGACTCTACTTTACCTAAGAGCCTTGATAAAATCCGGTACATCACACAATTCGAAAAGTTCAGAGTTGAACTGTTGTAATCGGGGATCAACAGACATTAATAGGCAGGCTGGTCCGGACTCCGTTTTATTTTGTCAGGGGCTCTTCCGGCTGTCCCCAATTTATCGCCTCCGGTAAAGCTGGAGCTAAGCTGATCCGCAACTTCGGTAAACTCTATATTCCGTCAGAGTTGCAAACTTGCCACTGGAGAGAATAGCTTCTCCGGAGCTACGGCGTACCTCTAAAAGGTGGTTTCTACGTTAAGAAGACGAGGGAAACATTTTGGCACGGCGACACGTGATCGCTCGCTTACTTACCAGGCCCCCAACTACAACCTACCTTCAAGATCAGTTTAGGAGCCACCAACAGCTTCTTTTCTTGACGCGGACTTCACCCTTCTTTGAATCCTGCCCTGTCCCGGTCATGCCTCTGCAGCAACGGTAACCAAACTCGGACATATATACTAGCAACCTCCTATGCACATGTTATTCCAGCCTAGGTGGATCCTGGTTTTATAGCTAAAGCCCCGTGATGACTCGGACTCCTCCTTGGGGCATCGGCCTAGCCGCCGGCCTAGCTGCCCCATTTGGTATTTATATACTTATGCTCTTGCTTGGGTCCGTTCCATACTTCCAGCGGCTGTAAGTAGACACTCCTCCGCCTCGCATAGCTTCCTTAACTGTGCATCTAATGAGTGGTTACGGCCAGCTTTATGTATGCCCACAAGTTCAATACCTCATTCTGGCACGATGTGGACAAGCCGGAATACTGGGGATTTGCTAGTTAGTCCCATATATCTATCTATCCGGCTGATATATCGGATGTTGGCTAACTTGTCTGTCCGAAGCCAATCAAGTCACACCATTCTCTATCAGTACGGCAGATGGTGAAACCCTTTATTCATGGCACGTGTTACCCCTGCGGACCTACATGAAGCATGAGTCGCGGCTCCGGTCGCAAAAAGGCGGCTTCTATGCTGACGTAACATCCGCTGAGTCTTTCAAGATACTGAAGGATGACCCAGAAGCCCGTCTGGTCATATATTGTATGTCTGCTCTCTATTAATCGGTGCGCACGCTACACTTTTGCTAACCAGTAGCAACTAGTTCATGGGGTCTGTACATTAGCACCTAGTACGGCAGCTACATGGCTGACAACAGTTCACAGACCGCTGGTCACATCGCTCAGGCGGTACGCCCCGATGCCTATCATACGTTGACCGACACTTCCGACTATCATCTGTTGGCCATAGACTACCGCGGTTTCGGGAAATCAACCGGGACCCCTACCGAAAACGGCCTCATCCATGATGGCGTTGCGGCTGTCAGTTGGGCCATGGACGTCGCTGGGGTCCCTAGCGATCGCATCGTGATTATGGGTCAAAGCCTCGGCACGGCGGTCACGAGCGGTGTTGCGGAACATTTCGCCATGCAGGGCGTCGAATTCGCGGGAATCGTTCTAATAGCGGGCTTTTCCGATATGCAGACGCTACTGAGTTCTTACACGGCCGCTGGTTTTATCCCCATACTGTCGCCCATCCGTGCCATCCCTCCGCTCCTCCGGTTCCTCCATCGCTTTATACTGGACAAGTGGAACTCGACAGATCGGCTGGCTAACGTCGTATCTACGACGCGAAATAGATTACGTCTCACGTTGATCCACGCCAAGAATGATCTTGAGATACCGTGCCATGAAAGCGACGCGCTTTTCAAATGTGCGTCCAGCGCCACCATGGGTGAGGAGTTGGACGACGATCAGTTTGGGGCGTGGAAGGAGGGAAAGACGACGCGTAAACAAGACGGGAGCTTCGTGTCAGTCGTCACGGCCAAACCAGATATCGTCATCAGACAAGAGCTCGTGCGGTATGGAGGTGAGTGTCAAGCAGACCACTAGTACCAAAGACACGCGCTGACGTTCCACGCAGGACACAACGGTATCATGCTCTCATCCCAGGTAGCGCTTGCGGTGTTACGGTCTTTCGAGCCTGAAACTGAAAAGCCCCCTGTGTAACCAACCACCACGGGCTCCTTGCTTATGACGATTACATGTGGGGATTGGATGGCTTAGCGCAGCGTAGGGGTTAAAGGAGCTGAATATATCGCATTTAAAACGTCATTGGGAAGCCTAGATGAAGTGGTCCATAGACAGACTGGTTCCATAAGCAAAAGTAAAGCATTTTCCTGTCACTCCAATCCCCTTCCTTCCGAGTCAGACAGTGTAACGGGGATAGGGGTTGGGACGATTACGACCTGGGCTGATGTAGGGGTATAATCACAACGGTGTTGGTTCTATATAAATGGCCAAGGGTATTAATCTGTTGATATCATATTGGCATACCAGCATGCCCATACAAGGAATGACTTCTTGCGACCTTCAAGCGAATCACAGCCCATGCCCATGCAGGCAAATCTATACCTAACGTATGTACTCCAAGGGGCCGCTTGCCGTCCAGGGGGGGTAAGGTAAGGTGCCTTGGCAAGTACATGTGTACCTTCAAGGTTGAGCAAACCCCACCAACGACGGACCCCACATCACTCTACACTTCCAAGATCGTACATTCTCTCTCTCTACTTATCCACAAGGACCTCGAACTTTGTTTGTCCCTCGATACAGTTGAATAAACCTGCTTGGCAGTATACGTTCTACTTATCAAATAGGACTGCACGACTACGTTTCTCGACGTGGCATCGCTGAAGCAAATTCTCGCAAGACCGACGTTCAATTCTCGATAAAGGGTACAGCCAAACAACATGTCAGAGGAATCGAAGCCTGTCAAGGGCAAAGGGAAAGAAAAGGACAAAGAGAGGGAGAAGGAGAAGGCGGCCAAGAAGATACACAAGGCTATTGATGGTCTGTCTGGCGAACAAGCAGCTCACCTCCTCGACCTGAACCCTGCTCTTGCCCAGGAGCTGGCCAGCGGAACCGACGATAATCCCAATGCTGTCGCCGACGCCCTCAAGCGCCTCAATCTACACGATATCATGACCGGGCTGGCCTCCAGCGGAAAGAACGTCAAGGACATGGGCGCCTACAAGTTCTGGGCGACGCAGCCCGTGCCCAAGTTCGGCGAGGACGGAGACTCCAACACGACTGTCGAGGAAGGGCCTATCGAGACGCACACCATCGAAGACATACCAAAGGCACCGGCCCCGCTGCTGAACGGGTTCGAGTGGTGTGATATGGATCTCACCAATGACGGCGAGTTGAAGGAGGTATGGGAGCTACTCAATGGCCACTACGTCGAGGACAACGAGGCCATGTTCAGGTTCAACTATTCACCCAGCATCTTAAAGTGGGCCATGATGCCCCCGGGCTGGAAGAAGCAGTGGCACCGCGGTGTCCGAGCAAGCCAGTCCAAAAAGCTGGTCGCCTTCATCGCCGCTATCCCCGTCGAGCTTCGGATTCGCACGAACGTACTTCATGCCGCTGAGGTCAACTTCCTCTGCATACACAAGAAACTCCGCTCCAAACGCCTCGCTCCAGTTCTCATCAAGGAGATAACCCGTCTCTGTAACTTGGACGGTGTCTGGCAGGCTATCTACACCGGCGGAGTCGTCCTTCCGAAACCTGTCAGCACCTGCCGATATTTCCACCGCGCTATCAACTGGCTGAAGCTCTACGAGGTCGGCTTTAGCCCCTTGCCGCCAAACAGCAAACCTCAGTTCCAGATCAGAAAATACGCCGTGCCGGAACGTACCTCGACCTGGGGACTGAGGGAGATGCAGAAGAAGGACGTTAATGCCGTACAGGATCTGCTGACCAGGTACCTCGCTAAGTACGACATGGCTGCCGAATGGGACAAGGCCGAGGTCGAGCATTGGTTGTTGCATAACAAGAAGGATGCTCTCGAGGAGCAAGTGGTCTGGTCTTACGTTGTCGAGGTAGGCCTGATATCCGGTACTGCCTTTTTCCCGCTTCCAGTCTTGTTAACCAGGCTATCAGGACGCACATAAGAGGATCACCGACTTCATCTCCTTTTACTGCCTCGAATCCTCGGTAATAAACCATCCGAAACACAAGAATGTCAGGGCGGCCTACCTTTTCTACTACGCTACCGAGACGGGGCTCACCACACCAGTCGACAAAGAGGCTCTCAAGAAGCGTCTCAACGAGTTGGTATCTGATACGCTAGTATACTGCAAGAAGTATAACTTTGACGTCTACAACGCGCTCTCGCTGATGGACAACGGGCTGTTCCTAGAGGACCAGAAGTTTGGTCCAGGAGACGGTCAGCTACATTATTACCTCTTTAACTATAGGGCGAATCCGATAGCCGGCGGCGTTGACAAGAGAAATCGCTTAGACACCGAAAATTTGAGCGGCATCGGGTAAGTCACCGTCAAACCGTCAAGCGGTCTACAGCTAACTTGAATACTAGTAAAACGCAGATTTAGCATTTATGCCAGCCGCGGCAGCCATCGTCCTCTGCCGCCAAAATCAAGCCATTATCGGACAGTATGCGCCTTCAGGCCCTGTAGGTGTCGTCAGGGGTTGTGTTTTAGTCGCTACTACAACAGATGCGTGGCGAATGGAGCCTCTATCGCTAGTCAGCTGATGTCCTTCGAGCGTCGCTTGCTGCTTAGGATGGTTAGCTCCTCAAAGCAAGGAAATTTCTACCCAGCTCGTTGCGCCTCTCGGCCCAGTATTCGTTGTCCTCCCCCTAATACTGGAGACCACGATGACGAATGTGACAAGAGGACGAAGAACAGTCTGTCTCACCAGGGCGATGCATTAATCTCCTGGAACCAATCTCCCGCACGCTATTGCCGGACCGACTACCACTGTTGCCGTCATTGAACACCTCATTAGCCCGTCCTCTCCTTACGTTTCAGGCCGTGGGAATATCCAGAAAATGGCGCAGACAGGGTTTCAAATAAGAGCAGGAGAGCGACGCACCCCCTGTCGTAGACCAAAACCCCCAATCCGGGATGTAGCCACTCAGAGCCGTCCGTCGTACGACGCCGATATTGACTATACGTGGAAAATTTCCGGCTAGGGTACCCAGCGAAGCAGCTATGTATAGGCTTGCGAAAATGTCACGTCAATATGGGACTAAGGAAAGTCATATCAGCCCATAGGCTCGGCATCTTGCATATCCTTCAGCGGCTTTGTCCGTCCCGCAGGCGGGTCGATTTCTTGATTTGTGACGGCGAGGTTCTACTGGCCCACTCATCTCGATCCGACCGCAGCAAATATCGAGTCGGGCATATTATGTGCTGTCAGAGCGCTTCTCCGCATGTAAATATCCGTACTCGACGCTTTGCAGTTCCCCAGCGTATAATTATGTGTCAGGTATTTGATAATGGATAAATTTTGAGCCATCCACGTGGCAAATAGCCGCTGCGCGCGACCTAATAATGAGATTGGCGCCCGACAAGGCGTGTGTCTCTTCGTACCGGCACCCGGGGGCCCTCTATACCCACAATAGTCGCTGGATTACTGTATATACCGACCATGATGACATTGGCACCCGGCATTGAGCTCAAGGATGTGTCTCGCGAGGATATCGTTCCAGAGCGTGACCTCCCCCAGTCAGACCGTTCAACACGACCGCCGCCTCCTCGTCCCTCAGTGAGCACCACCCCGGTCGTCGAACGACCGGCAGCGGCACCATGTGCCAGTACATGCTGCTCAAGTGGTACTGCGACACCTGCGGGGCCTGGTACACGAGCGACGATGTCAAGGTGGAGGACTGCGATGACTTCAAGTCGAAGGGCGAGTGTGACGAGAAGGAATTCGTTAGGGAGGAGAGGTCGGACGCTATCGGTTTCTGCGACGACTGCGCGGCGGAGAATGGCAACGAGTAAGAGTCATGGTGAACTGCGCGGTTGTTCTACCAAGACACCGCCTTTCTCCTACCCACGGGCCTTCCCACCACCTCATGGTTTTCTAGTATCCAGGAGCGACAATCCAGTTAGTGGGAACTCGTGTAACTCCTTCGACCCGTGGTCTCGCCGTCATCCCTACGCCAATCCGGTGGCGATAAGGCGTTCCTATCGACCTATAGAAGAATAACTCGCTACTCGAAGCCCTCTACGCATACACGCCGAAAATCTTGACGTCGAATTCCCCGCCCCTGTCCGGTGGTTGCGGAAGCCTAGTAGTTCCAGGAGTCGAGGTAGGCCAGGCTCTTGATTAGAGCAGTGTACGGGGCGAGTACAATCTCATTCATATCGGCCTCATAGAGAACTCTGATGTTGCAAGACTCGGACATAGAGCATCCTTTGGCCAGGGTAGGTCGCCGCTTCAGAAGTTATTCATCGAGGTCACGGTGGCGCCATTGCTCGAAACAACCAAAGCCAGTAGAGAGTCCTGCCCATATCTTTCCACGCATTTACCGCTCAAAGGCGGGTTATATGGCACTCCTCTACTCAACTATATGAAAGACTCATATACCAAAGGATGGGAAGCATATGGTCTCCGCAGATACCGACCAACTCGGGTCTGCCCCTTATTTACCCCTATATTATTCACATTCTCCAACACCTTAAGGATACAAAGATACGAGTGCGTCTTAGAGAGAAGATAGTGTGTTCGGTCCCACGGCGCTGGTTCCGGGCAATTCGATGCTGTCGAATGCCTTCGGCCGGCGTAATCAGAGGCAACCAATAGGCGGCTAAAGGGAGATGCTACAAGCCAGAGCCGCCGGAGGTCTCCGCCGGTACTGGCGGCAATAAGACTGTAAGCAGACTCTAGTCTCATTTGCTCCGTAGAGCCGCTAACTCGTATCTACCAGCCCAGGCCGACCCTCCTTGTACATGAGGTGTCTATCCGGGTGTCCTAGCATTTACCAAGATATCATTCCTTGCAAAGGTCGCTACATCGTTCCAGTAGCTATGGTTTGACCAGCTAGGGTCGGAGCAGCTTGCTGGCGTATGGGATTGCCACGGAACCGCGAAAGGAACTGCTAGCTTTAGGCCGAGCGCGTTACCAGGCTATGGTGACAACAAGCTCGAATAAGACGTGTCGTGTGGGATTCTCACGGGAGATCGTCTGGGCATATGCACGAGTGGGCCGATGGTAATCCAATAACTTAGCCTTATATAAGCAATGGAAGGGGGACGGGCAGAAGTATTAGTGGGCCTCCCGATAGCCGCTGATGGACCAAGAGAAGCCGTGATGGCCGTGCCGCTGCCGTGTACATACTTACATACTACATACTATGTATGTAGTAGGACGGTGATGCAAAGAAAGCCCCAGATGACATAATGCGGAGGGACACTTGGCCTAACCAATCAGCATCGTTGCGCAGCACGCAATTATCGAAATTGAACCGGAAAAGGCTTAGTGAGGGGCTACGCGCGGGGCAGTCCTGTTGGGCAAGCACTGTTAACTAACTACACACGTACGGCATGTGGCGGGGTGACCCGAATTTAACTCACAACCTCAGGGATCCTACGGTAACCTATTGTACAGGGGAGGTCGCGTCTACATGTCTATCACGAGCTCCAAATAAATGGTAACTTTTTGTGATACATGTAGTCGAGCTATGTATCTACGACAATGCGATTCGGAATGAGGAGTTCTCCTGAATAGCTGAGGTCCGGTAAGATCATCAAGACTACAGTCATCTGGGTTCTAGAAGATGTGTGCCTCTCCGGAAAAGGGGGCGAAACCTTCTCGGGTGGAGCTTCAGTCCTGCATATTGGTAAGCAACAGGAGTGTGTATGTACAGCAAAAGCAGACGATCAGTAGATGCAGAGGTATGTATGTATCTCCAAGAATCTAAAGATGTAACTTAGACCTACCTAGAATTCCGAGCTTGGGAGATGGTGCCATGCTGCCATGACATTGTGGGACGCCGAAGACAATGATATTGCCAGAGGAAGCTCTGCTAGATGCCCGACTTACGTATATATAACTCTCCGTCACTGGTTCAGATCCTATCTACGCTTTACTCTTCCTCTTCTTTCTCGCTTTCTACTCAGTGATACCCACCTTATCCGCGTGGTCCCATCTCCGTCAACCTGCCACCTTGACTTAGCTCGTCTCCTCTGCTCCTTTCATAGCAATCAATAATAATGGCTGACCAGCGGTCTGAGCCGTAAGTACAATCATCAAAGACCTCTCGAATCCGCGACAGAGGCTGCCACTCAGATAGGAGGATGAAAGCAATCATTGCTAACAAGGGCCGCCTCGGTTCATAGCCTCCGCCTGGGATCTGTGGCACCTAACTTCAAGGCCGAGACCACTGCCGGCCCCATCGATTTTCACGAGTTCATCGGCGACAAGTGGGTTGTGTTCTTCTCCCACCCCGAGGATTACACCCCCGTCTGCACCACCGAGCTCGGCGCCTTCGCCAAGCTCGAGCCCGAGTTCACCAAGCGTGGCGCCAAGCTGATTGGCCTGTCTGCCAACACCCTGGGCAGCCACGAGGGCTGGATCAAGGACATCGACGAGGTCACCGGCGGCAAGGTCACATTCCCCATCATCGCCGACAAGGAGCGCAAGACCGCTTACCTCTATGACATGTAAGCGCAGCAACGCCAAACGCCCTGGGTTTCTATCGTATGTGTGCTTGCTGACTCTACTGGTATGATACAGGATTGACTACCAAGATACCACCAACGTGGATGAGAAGGGCATCGCCTTCACCATCCGCTCCGTCTTCATCATCGACCCCAACAAGAAGATCCGCCTTATCATGTCGTACCCGGCCTCGACCGGCCGCAACTCGGCCGAGGTCCTGCGTGTCCTCGACTCGCTCCAGACGGGTGACAAGTACAAGATCACCACCCCCATCAACTGGGTTCCCGGCGACGACGTCATCGTCGCCCCCAGCGTCAAGAACGAGCAGGCAAAGGAGCTGTTCCCTGACTTCCGCATCGTCAAGCCCTACCTCCGCTTCACTCCTCTGCCCAAGGAGAAGGCCACCGTGTCGTAGGGAAACATCTGAGAACTGGTTGGGAGAACTTTCATGGCTGAATGATGCAAAATGTAGGATATAGGGAAAGCTAATACGTTTCTGGAGTATCCGCTATCCTGCCTATAATAGCCACAATGAATGAAAAGTGTTGAAAAAAAAATTCTGAAGTCATCTGGCCACGCTAGATTTTTGGTGCCATTTCCCTTCCATTGCTCAGAAATTTGATGTCAAATCATTGAATGGATTCAACGGAGCAACTCTGTATGCGTTCAGTGGAGGACAGCTATCCGTAATCCGGATTGGCATGGCTGATCTGATATCAGAATTCATTCGAGACCAACTACCACACCCGAGTCACGGCTATTCTCGTCCAAGGTACTCGCAGGATTTATAAGAACGGGTAGGCATGGCCGGGTACTTAGTTTGATCCTCACATCCTGGAGAACCGGCAACTCGGGCCCGTCTAGCCTTGCGTAAAGCCTTTGAATCATGTCAATGCCGACGCCTTCCGATAGGTATGAAACATGCTGCATTAAACAGTGATCTGACATGAAGGCCGCTGTTTACGTGCGAGTCGTAGGATGGCAAGCCTCCGAGCTCGACGATGCCAGTTGCTATTGCATATAGGATGCATCTTGTTCGGCTGTCTAGGGACTCAAGATCACACACGATTACGGTGTTCATATCTCGGAGCACAGAGTTGTTGGCTGGCTCGTTGGCTGGCTGCCTGAATAGGTGATCTGATTATCCGCGATCGAGTGCAGTTCGTAGGATCTTTGCTGAAACCGGATTAGAATTTATAGCTGGTCCATTATGTATGTGTGTGTGTGTGGAGGGGAAACCTGCACAACTTATTATTCCCTGCGCTGAGGATGCATAAGAAGTCAACATTATTTGAAGTTCTTTGTGTTACAAAACGCCTCAGCCCTATGAAACTCCTAATAGGCTTCTATCGAACCACCGAGTCTATAACAGCAGAGACAGACACCTTCTACGGCCTGACATGCAGCTCCAGGGTTTGGCAGATTTTATAGGTAATACTTACCCATAGAAGACCCTCTGTATAGCAATATCAGATATATGGTATATCTCTTTCGACTTACGTACATACCTCTTGAGGATACTATGGTAAGTACGTAGGTAGTATATCATCGTATGACACCTTTCTACGTGCTAAGCTTTATCCAAGGATGTCCTTGGAAGTCTGAATCAAAATTTGGTAAGAGGGCACCTGTTCCAGAAAAGTGAACCAACTTATTTATTGGTCTAATATTAGCCTCGATGAGTTTCAGCGAACCCCACCGATAACTAAGTACAAAAGTTAGCCCGCCCCCTTTTCTTTCTATTCCGTTCTCCACTATTCATACAATACCCCAAACCTTCGTTGAATCTTCTCTCACTCGCATAAAACATGCATGCATACGCTCACCGGTGCATGTATGTGCGTATATAGATGTGTGTATGCAACTTACCACTACAATACAGAGTTCGGCAGGTCAGGTTACATTTACACCCTGGCCGATTACCGTCTCCGCACCACACAGGCGGAGGGTCAACTCCACATCCACATCGACATCGCTGTTTGACGCTGCAGCCTGCCAAGGCAAAAGGAGAACAAAAGTGCCCATCAGGGACGCCTCGCGGACGGACTTCTTCCTTACCGCTTTATTATACTGTTCACACGTGCGCATTGCATAGACACACAGATCACAGATCAGGCGCACCATACTTAGTAGGACCACATCGCACATACATAGACGCTACGCACATATCTTCCGTATCCACATCCCTCATCAAACGCCAACTCAAAGAAGAAGGGTGGAAACCCAGCACCGGACAAGGCGAACGGCCTAAAAAATTACCTACATATCGCGACCGACGCTCATTGCTCAATCAAGGACCGTGTCCGCGGCCTAGGCTCAAAGCTGACGAATTATCTGACGAGGTCCGTGAAATTTATGTATGTATGGTTTGGTTATTGTCAAATGTCGGCGTCAATGTCAATGTCAATATCAATGCCGCTCACGGGGGGGGGGGGGGGGGGGGGGGGGGGGGGGGGGGCGGGGGGGGGGGGGGGGGGGGGGGGGGGGGGGGGGG
>QJNX01000253.1:0-93693 GCA_004155925.1 Monosporascus sp. MG133
TTTAATTTTTTAATTTTTTAATTTTTTAATTTTTTAATTTTTTAATTTTTTAATTTTTTAATTTTTTAATTTTTTAATTTTTTAATTTTTTAATTTTTTAAATTTTTAATTTTTTAATATTTTTAAATTTTTTTTTCAAATAACGGTTTTTATTTTATTACCTTACGGATATTTTTAAAGGTTTTCGTAAACGGGGAAAAAAGTTAGCAGAAGTTAACGGGAAAACGGTCGGCATAAATATAACTAGAAAAATGTCGAATTCGGAAAAAATATTATTAAGATTAAATAAAATAAGGTTAATTTTCAGAAGTTTAAATTTAATATTATTAAAATTATAAGAATTTTAAAGGTATTATAAAAGATGGCAAAAAATTCGTCCATAATAATATAAATATAATAACGTCGTATTAAGTTTTCGAGATATAATAAATAAGCGCGTTTTAAAAAAAATTAAGATATATTAAAAGGTTAATACCGATATAAAAAATGCATATATATATAAAACGTAATAATATCGTAATTGGCGTAATATTTCTTAAATTCTATTAAATAATAACTTTCGTAACTTTCGGAAATACGAAAACGTTTTAAACTTTTCGTACGGATTCGAATAAATTTATTAATATAAGCAAGGTTAATCTAGGTTCAAGCCTTATTTTCTAGGCTGAGTTAAATATACAGAAAATTATTACACATATAATTTATACGATAGATATTATACCTAATATCTTCGAATACGATAATTAATTAATAATTTTTACGGTTAAAATAAATTATATACCTTAGTTCCATAAAACCTTATTTTAAAGCAGAACCTCACTTTAAAGCAGAACCTTACTTTAAAGCAGAACCTTATTTTAAAGCAGACTGATACGTGGTTGTCGATCAGCTTCGACTTTGATAAACCTTAAGGGTGAACCTTAAGTGCGCATAAAAGGCTATGCGAGCCCTTGCCAGTCTTGGTCGTTCCTACGGCTTCATTAAGACAGCTAAACATGCCGCGCCATTCCAACTATATCATACCGGTAATCCGTAACGAAAGGATTTAAAATTATATATAATAAGTTTTAAATAAGCTTATAAATAATATAATTTTAAAATACTTATTTATTCTTAATATATATAAATATTAAATATTATAAAAACTATTAAAAAAAAAGTTTTATATAATTCCGTTATATAAAACTTTTTATAAAATAAAATTATATATAATAAGTTTTAAATAAGCTTATATATAATATATTTTTAAAATTCTTATTTATATTTAAAATATATTAAAATTAAGTATTATAAAAATTATTAATAAGAAAAATATTATATAATTTCGCTATATAAAAACATTTTTAAAATAAAATTATATATAATAAGTTTTAAATAAGCTTATAATAATAATATTTTTAAAAAACTTATTTATTTTTAATATATATAAATATATAAATATTATAAAAATTATTAATTAAAAAAATATTATATAATCTAATTATAAAAAACTTTTTATATATTAAAACTCTATATAATTAATTTTAAATAGGCTTATATATAATAAATTATTAAAATAATTATTTATTTTTAATATATATAAATATTAAATATTATAAAAATTATAAATAAATATAATAATATATAATATTAATATATAAACTTATTTTTAAAATATATAAACATAAAATATTATTAAAATTATTAAAAAAAGAAATATTATATAATCTTATTATATAAAACTCTTTTTATATTAAGACTTTATTTTTGCGGCTAATACCATCTCTTTATGCCGGGGTAAAAAAGTAACGTAATGATTATAATTATAACAATTATTTTAATGCTTATAACTATATAGTACTAAAGCTATAACTATTACGGAACCTAACCGTAATATTATGCCTTTTTTTTAATAATTTAATCTTATTAGCAGTTATGGTAATTTGTTAAATAAAGGTTGAAAGGATTATAAGGGCTTTAATATGTGGCCCTAAGATTACAAGGACAAAGGAGCTGAAGGCTATATGTGGCTGTTCCCCCACCCCTAGCTGTAGAACAGAGAAATCAAGCAACCTAGTTCCCCCAGCCTGAAGAATTGCAACACCTTGCCGACAAATCTTTAAATTACGAAAGGATACCTGCCGTTATTACGGCATAACTACCTAACCCTTAAAGTTTACCTTATATTACCCCGTATACGTCTGGAAAAACTTTATAAATAACGGTTAATTTAAAGATCTAACCTAATACTAAAGCATTATTTACTATTATACGATTATTATATTACGGCTAGTATTATACCGTTCTACAGGGGCAAAGAATCAGCGGAATAACTGTAATTATAATAATTATTCTGGTACTTATAGCTGTATAATATTAGAACTATAATTATTACGGATTTTAATTATAAAACTTATATAATCAGTTTTAAATAAACCTATATAAAATATATCTTTAAAATAACTATTTATTTTTTATATATATAAATAATAAATAAAATAAAAATTATAAATAAATAAAATAATATATAATGCCGTTATATAAAACTGTTTTTTTTTAAAAAAATTTTAAATAAAATTATATAAAATATAGTTTTAAAAATTTTATGTATTCTTAATATAAAATAATATTAAAAATAATAAAAATTATTAATAAGAAAAATATTATATAATTTTATTATATAAAACTTTTTTATATTAAAATTTATTAAAATTAGTTTTATATAAGTTAATATAAGGTTAATATAAGTTCAAGCCTTATTTTCCAGGCTGAGCTAAATATATAAAAAATTATTACATATATAATCCATAAGATAAATATTATACCCAGTATCTTCGAATACGATAATTAATTAAAGGTTTTTACGGTTAAAATAAATTGTTATATAAGTTTATATATAATATATTATTAAAATAAATATTTATACTTATTATATATAAGGTTAAAATATTATAAAAATTACAAATAAATTAATTAATTTAAAATGCCGTTATATAAAATTATTTTTATAATAAAGTTAAAAATAATAAGTTTTAAATAAGTGTAACGAACCTGTCATATATCCACCTGGAGGTATGAGCAGTATCCGAAATAAGGGTTCTTGATTTGCAGGTAATAATAGCATAATAAATAGGATGTTCGTTAAAGAGATTTGCGGACTTTTCCCTTAACTAAAAAACGGTATAATTACCTTTAGTTAAAAGCTTAAATTAATAACTAAAAAGCGAAATTAAATAGGTATTATTTATATAAGAAACCGATCGTTATATATTTATTTCGAAATTTAATAAATATGTTTAAGATTTATATAATTTATGTAATCTGGCAGATTATTTAGATTACTTAAATTATTTAGGTTTTGGTAAGAAAAGCTAAATTTTTCCTATTCCGAAATTTAACCGCCTAAAGCTTACGTTAAACTTTAAGGATAAGTTTTCCTTAAGATAAAAATTTTTGTTTTTGTATTATAATATTATTTTTTTTTTAAATTTTTGTTTTAAAAATAAAAACCGTTAGTATTTTTTTTGGTTTTGTTAAAAAGGTAATTTTTTAATTAATTTTATTATAATAGGTCGAATTAAAAAAGGAAAAAAAAACCGCATTTAAATTAATACGATTTTCGTATTAATTACGTAAAATTTATCGAAAAATTTAGTTTTAATATTATTTTTTACTTAAATTATGTTTACTTTAAAGAAATTAAGTATTTTTATATAAGGGATATTCCGAATTATAATTATTATATTCGTTATTAATATTTAACGTATAACGTACTGGAAATAAATTTTTTGTCGAAAATTAAAAAAAAGTATAACCGGTTATAAAAAAAATAATATAAAATGGAAAAGGTTTTAATTACTTTATTTAATCGTTTAAAACGGTTACGTTTTTAATAAAACGTTTTAAAAAAAAAAGTTATTATTATTTTAAAGGAAAAATTCGAACGGGATTAATAAGAAAATTAAAAAAGGTTAGAAGAAAAATAACGTCGCATAAAGGTAAAATAAGCGTAACTTAATTTTGAAATAAACGTTATAATAAAAGCGTTTATTTTTCTCGGATGGAATGCCGAAAGTTTGAATTTGGACGGGGGACCGTTATTGCTTATAACCTTAGCCGTACTAGAAACGGTCGGTTAGGATTTTGCCGATAAAAATTTTTAATTAGGTTTATCGTATTTATTAAATGCTTAAATAATTCTTATATGTTATTTTTAAGTAAGTAATTTATTTATTTAATTAAATATTAAATTTTGTTTTTAATTATTTTAAAGTCCAGTATTTTTTCGATTTCGTATTCGTTATCGTTTTTTTTAATTTCGAGGTTTTTTTTAAACGGGGCGTTTTTTAGGGCTAGTTTTAGTAAAAAAATATGGAATACCGGATATATTTTTATGTTTTTGGGTAGTAATAGTTTATAATTAATCCTTAAAATAATTTTTTTTAATTTTAAACGGATTAAATTTTTTAAAATTAAGTTTGTTATTAAATTTTTTCGTTTTGATTTAAAAAAAGTTTAACGTTACGTTTTATTTTTGTCGTAATAAGTAAACTTTATTTTTTTTTGCTAAAATTAATCCTTTAATTTTTTTTATTATAATATTAGGTTATTTTTTATTATAAAAATTATAATTTAATTTAAAGTTTGGCTTATATTATTTTAATTTTTATTATTATTATTTTTGTTTATAAAGTTATTATAATAATAATTAATATTTTGCGTATTAATTATTTTGGTCGTTAGATTATTACGTCGTATTTATATATAATTATATAAGGTAATAAGTTTATATTTTTATTAACGGACATATTATAAATTATTTATATAAGTAATAAAAATTTAATTTAATTATTTTATTAATAATTAACGTAATTTCGAAAGTATTATTTTAAGGTTTAATTTAACCGTTTTATTTAATTATTTATTTAAGGGTAATAAGCTGTCGAAAATTTAAGCTTAATACCGATTTGTTTAAAAAAGTTAATACCGAATTTAAACGTAAAAAGTTTATTTCGATTAAAGATAATTTTTTTTAATATTCCGTATTTATCGAAATAATATCGAATAAAAGCGTAAATTAATTATTTGGTTGTTATAGTTTTTTTAAAAGGTAAAAAATATTTATATTTAGTAAATTTATTAATAATGATTTATATTACGTTATATTTAATTTTAATAATAAGGTTTTTTGACGTAAAAAAATTAATAATAAAATTTTAAGTTATAATATTTTACGTTTTATTAAGTATGTTTATAAGTTATAATAAATTATACGGTTTATAACGGGCTACTTTTATTTTATTATAAATATTACAATTTTTAATTATTTATTTAATTATTTAACGAAGTTTTAAAAAGTTGTATTTTTTTTAAAGTTACTTTATAATTTTAAATATTTTTTGGTATTTATGTAAGAAATTTTTGTGGAATTTTTAAACGAATTTTTTTTGTTACTGTTAAGGGATATAAATTTTGCCGCGAAATAATAATTAGTTTTTGTCGTTTTTTTTTAATTATTTAATTTTTTTTTATTTTTTTTGATCGTAAAAGTTTTTAAATTAGGTTAATTTTTTTGGAATTAATTATTTTAAGGTTATATATAATTATATTATTTTATCATTTTTACGATATAATACTTATATGTATCGTTTGGAGATTTTGGAATCGTAATTTTTTTTTTCCGTTTAAAATATCCGTTTAAATATTTTTTTTACTTTTGATATGGTAAATTTTAAAGTTAAATTTGGATAAGAAAATTATTTAATTTTTATAACGTTTATTTAATTTTTAGGTAATTATAAATTTGGTTAAATTTTTATGATTTAAATAAATATCGAATAATTTTTTTGTTTTATTAAAAAATAATTCTTATTTTTTAAGTATTAAGATAATCGTTAATAATTTTTTGTTATAAATAAGATATTTAAATTTTGCGTCCTTAAAAGTTTTGGAAAAGTACGTTATTAGGTATTATTTTTTATTATTTTTTAGTTACTTTAAAATTATTTTAAGGGTATAATTTAAAGCGTTTGTTTTAAGTCGTTTTTTTTTATTATAATTCGGTAATTTGATTATTAGGGCGTTAATAATTTTGTTTTTAATTTTTTAAAAAGTTTTTTTGGTTTCGTTTGGAAGTTTAAATTTTTTTTAACGTATTTTTTGGTAGTAAGTTTGGTTAAAAGGCTGGCAAATTTGCCGTAATTTTAAATTAAGGGTCGTATATAGCCGGTAAATTTTAAAAATTAACGAATGTTAATAACGGTAATTTTGTTAAGGATTGGTTAATTTTTAATAGTTTTTAATTTAAAATTTTAGATTTAAATTTATTTTAAGGTAATAATAAAGCTTAAAAAATTTAGTTTTTGGATGTATTAAATATTTTTTTAACGTTTATTAATAAATTAATTTTTTTAAGGGCCTTTAATATTGAAGTAATATATTTTTTATATTTTTTTAAAATTTTTAAATAAATAAAAATATCGTTTAAATAAACGAAAACGAATTTGTTTAAAAATTTTCGTAAGATAATAATAAGTATATATTAAAAATTGGTTAGGGTATTAGTTAAGTTTTATGGTATAACTTTATATTCGTAATATTTATAAATAATTTTAAAAGCGGTTTTTTATTTTTCGCTTTTAGTTATTCGAATTAGGTAATAACCGTTTGGTAGGTTTAAGGTTATAAATTATTTAGCTTTGTTAATGTTTTTTTTTATGGTATTTATTAGTATTAGGAAATATTTATTTTTGATAATAATATCGTTAAATTGTCGGTAATTATGGATTTATCGGTATATAGGATTTTTATTTTTATTAATTTTGATTTTATTATTTTTTATTTTTGGTATTATTATAATTAAATATTTTATAAATAATTCGGATTTTTGAATATAACTTTTTTTAAGGTTTCGTTAAAGATTTTTTTAAAAAGTTTTAATTTTTTTAGGGTTTATATGGTAAATTTAATAAAGCTTTAAGTAATATCTTTTTTTAATAAAAATTTTGTAATTTTATTGGTTATGGTTAGGGAATTTTTTTTGGGTTCGTTTTTTAAATAGTTTTTTGAACCGTCGATATTCCGGGGGTATTGTTATTATAAGGGTAAAAAGTTTGGTTTTTTTAATTATGTAATAGATTTTATGGGATTTTTTTTTAAAATTATTTTATGAAAACGTTTATTTTTTTTTAATTAATTAATAAATTATTAAAACGAAGTTACGGTATTTTTAAAATAATATCGTATTTTAAAATATCGGCGATATCGAAAATAATTCGTTTTAAATGTTTTTATATTTAAACCGTAAATTTTTTTATTTTTCGGAGGATTCGGTTATTATTATAAGTAAATAAATTTTTATTAATTATGCGTAATTTGTATAATTGTCGTTTATATTTTTAAAGGATTTGGTATTATTTGGTTACTTTAAAAAAAACGAAATTCTTTTCTGTTCCGGAATTAATTATGGCGTTAAATATTTTGTTTCCGTAATAAATAAGGATTTCGATTTAATTCCGTATATTTTTTTTGTTTTGTATAAGGTTTTGTATGTAAGGGTTTTTCGGTATTTTATTTTCGAGGGCCTTTATCGTTTTTTAATTAATGTAATTTGGGGGTTAGGAGGCGTTTTTATTTATGTATTTTTCTTACCGCGTATTTGGTATAATGATTATTTATATATTTAAACCATTTTTTGTTACCAAACTGGTATTTAAAGATAATTATTTTTTTTTAACTTTTCCTTAAGTTTTGTATTTCGTGAATTATTAGGTTAAAAAGGTAGATTTTTAAAGGGGGTATTTTTATAGCTAAAAAGTCGTATTTGTTGTACGGTATTGGTACGTAATATAAACATTTTTGCGTTATAGTTTTTTGGCTTTATTTTAATTTGGGATATAGGTAACAAAATTTAAGGTAATTTGGTTATTAAGGGGTTTCTGTATATTTGTATTTATCGTCCGGTTTTATAAGCGTTTTTTTATTATACCTTGGCTAAAAGTTGTTATCTTTTTTGGTTCGTTAATAAATAAGATAGCTGTCGTTATAGCAGGCAGAAAAATGCATAATTTTATAATTATCCGTTAATAGCTGAAATTTGGGATATATCGTGCATTCCGGAAGTTCGTAGAGCTTTGGGGATAACTGTTTATGGCTGCCGAAATCTTTCCGCAGTTAACCGTTTTGGTCGTATATTTTATACTTTTGTGTATCGAGGTGATAAATGTATTTTAATGTAATGGTTATTTTGGAGTTCGTTCGTTTTGAATAATATTTGTAAGTTTTGGCTATAATATTTTTGTAAATGGTATAATTTTTACAGTTTGGGTCGTCGTTTTTAACCCTGCTAGTCGTAATAATAATGAATTCCTAATTGGTAGAAGTAATACTTATTTTTTTTTTATTTTCTTTTTCGTTATTTATGTTTCGTTCGGCCGCGCGGATTTTTTTTTGGGCTGGGGAATTTTATTTTTTTAATAACTTTTTTGGAAAATTTTTTTTTTAATAAAAAGTAATATTCGTTTTTAAAATAACCTTTTTTGTTATAATTAAAATATTTAATTTTGGACTTATTTTTTTTGGATTTCGTTAAAGTAATATTAACTTCCTTTTGGGATTTATTTTTCGTTTTTTTGCCGTTATTAAGGCGTTTGTTATTATTTCGTCTGCCGGTATCTTTTTTTTTAAGGTATCGATTAAAAGTGTGTCGGTCGGAAATGATAGTTTTATCGATATATTTTTTAAAAAGTTTTTTTTTAGGGACTTTAAATATTTTATCCTTAATTTGTTCCTTTAAGCCGTTATAAAAGGGGAAAAATAACGTTTTTTTTGGTAATTTGGAAATAGTTATTAATCGATTAAATTCGGTTACGTATTTTATAGTAAACGTAATTTACTTTAGGTTATATATTTTTTTAACCGTATATTATTATTTATCGGTATTTCCGTATAAGGTTCGTATCCGTTTTTTAAAGTGTTTATAGTTATTAAAAACGTAATTGGTAGCATTTAGGTAATTATTAGGGAAGTTTGTTAAATAGTTACTGAAAATAGGTTCGAATTAATTAAGTATTTTTCCTGTAAGTAGCTGGAAGATGGTTATAATTTTTTGGTAATTTTCCGTTAAAAAACTTTTATATTATTTAAGGTAAAGTTTGGCCTTAATTAAGAATTTTTTTATATCCGTAGTTTTATTATAAGGTTTGGAAGTAATTGGTTTGTAGCCTTTAATGTTAGGTATTTTATGGTAAGTAGGAAAGGGTATAATTTTTTTCCGTTTTCGACCAAATAATGGAAGGGTAAAAGTTTGTAGGTAAGGGGTAAATGTTTCGAAAAAGGATGTTGGAGTTTTTGGATAAAGAGTGGTTTTTGGAGCTGCAAAAGTTTTTTTTAATTGTTAAGCGAATTTAGTATTTTTTTTTTGAAGTTTTACGATTTTTTCGGCCATAAGGTTTAGTTGTTAGTTAGTCGTAAGTTTTTTTTTTTTTTTTTTTTTTTTTTTTGTGGCGGGAATTTTTTTAACTTTTTTTTCGTAGTCGGATTTTTTAGGTCGTATTTCGATAATTTTTTTTATCTTTTTTGGGGTAAGGGTTGGTTGTTGTTAAAAAGAAGAAGATTTTTTCTGGCTTTTAGTTTTGGTAACCTTTGGTAATATATTATCGATTAATTAAAAAATTTTTGTAATAGGGGGTAGATCGTATAATTCGGTTATTGATTTTTTATTAATTAGTAACGGGGATCGAGTATGTTGTTTGTTTATTAAACGTTATTTTATAATATCGTTTTTATTAAGTTTAGAAAAGTTTATACCTAATTAGGCCTTAAATTATTCGTTAATTATTGATTAAGGAGTTATTAAAATGTAACAAATCTGTTATATATTTACCTGGAGGTATGAGTAATATCCGAAATGGGGGTTTTTGATTTGTAGGTAATAATAGTATAATGAATGGGGTGTTCGTTAAAGAGATTTGCGGATTTTTCCTTTAATTAAAGAACGGTATAGTTGTTTTTGGTTAAAAGTTTAGATTAATAGTTAAAAAACGAAATTAAATAGGTACTATTTATATAAGAAACCGATCGTTATATATCCATTTCGAAATTTAATAAGTGTGTCTGGGATTTATGTGATTTATGTGATCTGGCAGATTATTTAAATTACCTAAATTACTTAGGTTTTGGCAGGAAAAGCCAAGCTTTTCCTGTTCCGAAGTTTAGCCGCCTGGAACCTGCGCCAGGTTCCAAGGACAGGTTTTCCCCAAGATAGGAACCCCTGTTCCTGTACTGTAATAATAAGCTTATATAAAAATTATTTTTAAAATATTTATTTACTTTTAATATATATAAATATTAAGTATTATAAAAATTATTAATAAAAGAAATATTATATAACTTTATTATATAAAACCTTTATATAACTAGTTTTAAATAAGCTTATATATAACATATTATTAAAATAACTATTTATTTATATTATAAATAAATATTAAATATTATAAAAATTAAAAATAAATAAAATAACTTATAATTCCGTTATTTAAAACTATTTTTAAAATAATATTATATATAATAAGTTTTAAATAAGTTAATATAAATTATATTTTTAAAAAATTTATTTATTCTTAATAAATATAAATATATAATATTATATAATATTATTTTATAAAACTTTTTATATATATAAACTTTATATAAGTAGTTTTAAATAAGTTAATATTTAATATATTATTAAAATAATTATTTATTTTTAATATATATAAATATAAATTATTATTAAAATTTAAAATAAAAAAATAATATATAATTCCGTTATATAAAACTTTTTTAAATATAAGGTTAAACATAATACGTTTTAAATAAGCGTATATAAAATATATTTTTAAAAAACTTATTTATTTTTAATATATATAAAGGTAAAATGGTTTAAAAATTATTAATAAAAGAAATATTATATAATTTTATTATATAAAAACCTTTTTATAATAAGTTTTTATATAATTAGTTTTAAATAAGTTAATATATTATATATTTTTAAAATTATTACTTATTTCGAATTTATTTATATATTATATGTTATAAGAATTATTAATAGATAATATAATATTTAATCCAGTTATATAAAACCTATTTTTTAAAAGTTATTAATTAATTATTATTTACGAAAATATTAAATATAAGATTTATTATATAAATTATATATGTAATAGTTTTTTATATATTTGGCTTAGTTTGGAAAATAAATCCTGAACCTGGATTAACCTTATATAAAAACGTTTTTAAAATAAAATTAAGAATTATAAGTTTTAAATAAGCTTATATAAAATAATTTCTTATAAAGCTTACTTATTTTTAATATATATAAATATAAAATATTATATAAATTATAAATAAGCAAAATATTATATTACTTTATTATATAAAAACCTTTATATATTAAGATTTTATAAAATTAGTTTTAAATAAGCTTATATATAATATATATTAAAAATACTTTTTTATTTTTACTTTATATAAATATTATATATAATAAAATTTATAAATATATATAATATTAAATAATTTTATTATATGCAAGGTTGATATAAGTTTAAGCCTTATTTTCCAGGCTAAGCTAAATATATAAAAAATCATTATATATATAATCTATATAATAAATACTATACCCAGTATTTTCGAATACGATAACTAATTAATAATCTTTACGGGTAAGATAAATTGTATACTTTAGTCCTATAGAACCTTATTTTAAAGCAGAACCTTATTTTGAAGCAGATTATTCGGCCCCCGTAAGTACGCAATTTCTCGACTAATGTCGGCTTGGGAGGCTCATATGCGTAGTTGCCGATAAGCTTCGACTTTAATGAACCTTATGCCAGCTGGCTGGTTCCGTATAATTGCAGTAAACCTTAAAAATAAACCTTAAAAAGAAACCTTAAAGAATAAACCTTAAGGGTAAACCTTAAGTGCGTATAAAAAGCTATGCGAGCCTTTGCTAGTTTTAATTATTCCTATAACTTTATTAAGATAATTAAACATGGCGCGTAATTCCGAATATATAATACCGGTAATCCGTAACCGTAAAATTTCTAAAAAAACCATTTTTTTTACGGTACAAAATCCCTATAAGGTTACCGGACGCGTTAAACTTATCGATATTATTATCGAATTAAAAAATTTATCCTTAAAAAATTAATTTCGGTTTTTAATTTTCGGATACGATTTAATCCGTAAAAATTATAATAATAAATCTTTAACAGAACTTATACCGAATAATATAAAAATTATGAAAATATTATTAATAAAATTAAACGGAAAAAATAAAAATCGGTTCGAAATTTTCGAAATTTAAATTTTGGAATAATATAAATTAAAAAATTACGAACGATAATTTATCCGGTTATTCCGGATTACGAAAAATTTTCAAAATTCCGATAAAAATTAACATAAATAAGAATTACGAAAAGAATAAATTTTAATAAAATACGGGAATTAAGGTAATAATTTATTATTTTATCTAATTATTTATACGGTTACGTTTTTTTAAAAGAAAATAATTTTATTATATAAAAACTTTTTTAAAATAAAATTAAAAATAATATATTTTAAATAAGTTTATAAAAAATATTTTTTAAAAAGATTTATTTATTTTTAATATATATAAATATTAAATATTATAAAAAATATAAATAAATAAAATAAATTATAATACCGTTATATAAAATTATATTTAAAATAAAATTAAATATATTAAATTTTAAATAAATTTTAAAAAAATATATTTAAAAAGTATTTATTTATTTTTAATATATATAAATTTAAAAAAAAAGAAAAATTATTAATAAAAAGAAAATCATATAATTTCGTTATATTAAGCTTTTTTAAAATAAAATTATATATAATTAATTTTGTTTTTAAAGTTTATTAGTTATAAATCTTGGTATCCTTTTTTCGTACATTTGGTAAGGCTTGGAAAATCTTAGCTTATATTAAAAAGGCTGGTTTAAATCTAGCTTAAAATAACGTACGTTAAGTAACGTTAAATTTAATATACGAACTAACGGTATTAACTTGTTAGTTTCTATTATAAGGGCGACAATTAAAGGGGTTAAAAACCTTTAAATTAATTAAAAATTATTATATACGTTATTAAATTTATTACCGTATTTTAACATTTTTAATTAAAGTTTTTTATTTGCCTCGTTTTTAGGTTCGATATTTTCGGGGTATTTCCGGTTACGTTATATTTTAAACATATTTTTATAAAATGAACCAGGCATTAATATATATATAGCTAAATACCTTATTAATAATATTTAACCTTATATTATATAATATATTTTAAATAAGCTTATATAAAATATTTTTTTAAATAACTTATTTATTTCTAATATATATAAATATTAAATAATATAAAAATTATTAATAAGAAAAATATTATATAAACGTATAATATAAAAACTTATTTATATTAAAACTTTATAAAATTAGTTTTAAATAAGTTTATATATAATATATTTTTAAAATAACCATTTAGTTTTAATATATATAAACTTTTAATACTATATAAATTATAAAGAAATAAAATAAAATATAATTCCATTATATAAAACCATTTTTTAAAAAAAAGCTAAAATAAATCAGTTATATATAAACCTATATAATATATATTTTTAAAATACTTATTTACTTTTAATATATATAAATATTAAGTACTATAAGAATTATTAATAAAAGCAGTTTTATATAACCTGATTATATAAAACCCTTTTTATTTTAAAACATTATATAATTAGTTTTAAATAAGCTAATATATAATATATTTTAAAAATAACTATTTATTTTTAATATATATAAAAATATAATATTAAAAGATTTATAAATAGATAAAATAATACATAATGCCGTTATATAAAACTAGTTTTAAAATAATATTAAAAATAATACGTTTTATATAAGCTTATATAAAATATATTTTATAAAAACTTATTTATTCTTAATAAATATAAATATTAAAAATAAAAAGAATTATTAAAAAAATTTATATAATTTCGTTATTTAAAACTCTTTTAAAATAAAATTATATAAAATAAGGTTTAAATACGGTAATATATAATAAATTTTTTAAAAAATAATTTAATTAAATTTATTTTAATACTAAATATTATAAAAAATATTATAAAAAAATAATATAATTTCCGGTTATATAAAATTATTTTAAATTAAAGTTATATATTTATTATAATAAAATTATACCGGTTTATTATTTAAAATATAACAGGTTAATTTCTCCCTTAAGGAGACGTAACCATATAGATAATTGGATAAAATAATAGATTGCTACCTCAATTCCTATACTTCACCCCATCCCTCTCGCAGGTAAGTTCCTCCGACATTAAAGAATTAGTATAATTCCAACCGCCCAGAAGTTTTATTCCAAGGCGACTTCAAACTGTCTAGCCCCGAGCTAGCTCCTATCTACGTTGATTTTTATCGGAATTTTGGAAGTTTTTCGTAATCTAAAGCAGCCGGGCAAATTATCGTTCGTAATCTTTTTTGCATTATTCCAAAATTTAAACTTCGAAATTTTTAAACCCGTTATTATTATTATCTTCCAGTTTTTTTAACAATATTTCCATAGTACTTATATTTTTTGGCATAAATATTACTAAAAATTAATTACTGTTATTTTCGTAAATTAAATCGTATCCGAAAATTAAAAGCCGAATTCGGTTTTTTTGGGACAAATTTTTTAAATCGACGGTATTATCGATCGTTTTAGTCCGTTTAATAACTTTATAAGGGCTTTAGATTATAAATAAAACGATTTTTTAATAAATCCTTTCGTTACGAATTACTAATATAATATAATTAAAATAACGCGGTATGTTTAATTATTTTAATAAAGGTAATTCGAAAAGTTATAAAAATAATTAAAACTGGTAAGGGCTTATATAATCTTTTATGCGTACTTAAGGTTCGCCTTTAAGGTTTATCGTTAAGGTTTATTTTTAAGGTTTATTTTTAAGGTTTATTTTTAAAGTTTATCTTTAAGGTTTATTTTTAAGGTTTACTACAACCAGCTGGCATAACGTTTATTAAAATCGAAGCTTATCGGCAACCACGTATCAATCTGCTTTAAAGTAAGGTTTTATAAGATTAAGGTATATAATCTATCTTAACCGTAAAAACTATTAATCAGTTATCGTATTCGAAAATATTAGATATAATATCTATCGTATGGATTATATGTATAATGATTTTCTATATATTTGGCTCAGCCTGGAAAATAAGGTTTGAACTTATATTAACCTTATATATAATATAATTTAAAATATATAATAAAAATAAATATTTATTAAGTTTTATTATAAAGATTAAGTATTAAAAGAATTATTATAAAATAAAGTGAAATTAAATTTCGTTATTTAAAATAATTTTAAAATAACCGAATATAAAATAAGTTTTAAATAAGTTTTTAAATAACATATTATTTAAATTATTATTTATCTTTAAGATATAAAAACGTAAAATAATAAGGAAAGTATAAATATAAAAAATAATATATAATTTCGTAATTTAAAACCTTTTTTAAAAATGAAAGATTTATATTAAGTTTTAAATAAAGGTATATATAAGCTATTTATAAAATGATAATATAATTTAAATATTTAAGCATATTAAATTTTATATAAATTAATAAAAAAAATATAATTTCGTTATATAAAACAGTTTTTAAAATAAAGTTTTAAAGGAATAGTTTTATATAAAGGTAGTTATAATATATAGTAAAAATAATTATTTATTCAGTTTTATAATAATGGTTATATAATAATTAAATTATTTAAAAATGAAGTAATATATTTTTTCGTAATTTAAAACCTTTTTAAAACTTAACTTAAATAAAATAAGTTTTAAATAAATTTATTTATAATATATAATTAAAATTATTTTTTATTTCCAAGTTATAAAAATAAGAAAAAGTATAAAAATTATTAATAAAAAAATATTATATAATTTCGTTATATAAAACCTTTTTTAAAATAAAAAATATATTTTATATTTTAAATAAAGGTATATAAAAGCTATTTTTAAAATTATTATTTAATTTAAATTCGTAAATATAATAAAAATTATATAAATTATTAATAAAAAATAAAAAGTATAACTTTATAATATAACCTTAAATTAAATATAAAATTATATATAATTAGTTTTACATAAGGTTATTTATAATATATATTAAAAATAATTACTTGTTAAATTAAATATATAAGTATAAAATAATTATTAAATTATTAAAAAATAAAATAATATATCTTCTTCGTATTTAAAACCTGTTTTAAAACAACCATATATAATATAAGTTTTTAATATGTTTATATATAACGTATTTTTAAAGTTATAATTTATTTTAAATATATTAAAATAAGGAAAATTATAAAAATTATTAATAAAAAAGATAATATATAATCTCGTTATATAAAACCTTTTTTAAAATAAAAGATATATATTAAGTTTTAAGTAAAGGTATATATAAGATAATATTAAAATTATTATTTAATTTAATTATTTAATTGTATTAAAAATTATATATATTAAAAAGAGCAAATAAAAAATATAATTTCGTTATATAAAACATTTTTTAAAATAAAATTATATATAATATATAATAAAAGTAATTATTTATTAAGTTTTAATATAAAGATTAAACTTTTAATAAATTTTTGAAAATTAAAATAATATATTTATTTGTTATTTAAAATTATTTTAATAATAAAGGTAAATAAATTAAGTTTTAAATAAGTGAATATATAAAATATTATTTAAATAAAGGTTTTATTTTTAATATATAAAAATAAGAAGAAATATAAAAATCTTTAAAAAGATAGAAAATATAAAATCTCCTTATATAAAACCCTTTTTAAAATAAAAATTTTATATAAAGTTTTAAATAAAGATATTGTAAGAATACAGCCCGATAGATCTGCGGCTAGTAGCCAACCAGCTACCAATTCACCTGCTAGTATAAATAATTATCTAGCGATATTAAAGAACGCCAGATAAAAATAACCTAATGTATTTACTTTTTAAAATTTATTTTATAACTAGTTAACAATTATCTTATTTAACTTATAATTATTCCTTATTTTATAATTTTTTTTATTTTTTTTATAAAAAATAACGCGAAAGTTATTAAAAGCAAAATAGGTAAATTATAAAACGAACTTAATTTGCTTATAAGAAAAAATATAAATCTAAATCCGATTAATAAACGATCGGTTATAATATAAGTACATATAAAAAAACCTGCCATAAAGCCTTAATAAAGGGAAAATTACGTCCATTAAAAGTACGGATTATTTAACGTACGTAACCGGAATGTATTCCGATAACCGTTAATCGAACGGTCGGATAACGGACGTAATATAATAATAACGCCTTAAGGCTTAAAATAAGAAAAATTTAAACCCTTTAATAACAAATAAATTTTAAAAATTATCCGTTAGCAAAATAAGTAACATACGGAACTTTTTTAATAAATAACCGAATAATAAACGATTATATAAGTTAAAAAGGTAAAGCTTTATAAATTATTTATAATGATAATATAAAAACCTAAGGACGATAAACAGGTACCGTATTATAATTATCCGAAATTTACCGAATGTACGTCGATTAAAAAAAATTAAATAAAAGTTATAACCGAAATATACGTTAAATGGTTAGGGTATAATATAATTATTTATATTTAATGGGCTATAAGTTATGTAAACGTTTTTATTACGAACGTTTAATTATTTTAATTATAAGAAAAAGATAAAAATAAAAAACTTATGAATTTTTATTAAAAAAAATTATTCGAATTTTATATTTTCTGATTAAGAATATCGGAAACAATTTATAAATTTACGATAATAAGTCGATTAATTACCGTTAAACTTTTACGTTAAATGGAAATTTTTAGTCCATAAAACGGAATTTACGAATACCTTAAGTTCGGAAAATAATCGGGATAATAAACGTTTCGTATTTAGTTATTTTTATAAATTTTTATTAAAGTTACAAAATATTTTATTACGTAAAAATATTAAATTAAACCGAATTAATAATATAATAAATAAAAAAGAACGTTATTAAAACGTTTAAAAAAAAGTAAATAAAAATTAATCGTTTTTTACTAAAAGTATGAATAAAAATAAACGATTTTATTTTAACGCTTTTAAGAAAAAGATCCTTAAAGGTAAAAATTAATTAAAAATATTACGAAAAAATAACGGAAAATAAAGTCGCTTTTACGTTCGGGTTTCGGATAATTACCGGTTTAACTCCGACCGAAATAAATCCGTACGGTTTAATATTTCCGACCTTTATAAAAATCCCTTAAAATGTTATAATTATAAAAAGTTAGGTTATAAAGCCGTTAATTACAAATTTAAAAAAGATACGAAATTTTTATTAATTTAATTATATAAAAAATAACCTTCGAAAGCCGTATAAAATGTTACGGTATATAATAATAAATCGGATCTTTCCTTAAACGCAGCTTTAAAAAAGGAGCCGAAATAAATATATACGTCTAGTTTATTTCGGTAGAAAATTATAAAACGGTCGGAATAAAACCGCTTTTTAAGAGAAAGGTATTTATTAAAAAGGGTACCGGGAATATAATAATATAAGTAAATAAATACTGGAACATAAATTAATATAATAAACAAAAAATTAAAAAGAAAATTTAACTTTTAATTAATTGCCGTAAATATTCCGGGCTTTATCGGTACTAACGACGTATATATTAAATATTACGGAACTTATAAAATCTTTATTAATATAACGGATAATAATAAAATTAAACGAAAATTTAAATAAATTTATTTCGTAATACGGTACGACCAAAAAACGTTTAATTTTTTATTATCCCGCCTTAAAATAGGTAGATTAAGGATTATATTAAAAATAATTATATGCAAATAATTATACGGGTTATTATAAAAGGTCGATAAATAAAAAATCGTAAATTTAATGCTTTCCAAAAAATAGGCTTATATCATTAACCTAATAAAATTAACCGATAAACTAAATATTCCTAAATTCGGGAAATAATTATATTAATAAATAATAAAATTTTTAACCTGCTTAAAAAACCTTTAGCAAATATATTTTAAAAAGATTACGAAAAAAATTCCCCAGTTATTAAAAACAAAATACCTAATAAACTTAATTCAGAAAAAAACGCCTTTATTCGGACTTATTTACCCTATATCGAAAACATAACGGAAAATATTAAAAAACTATATACGGAAAAACCTAAAAGTAAGAAGAATTCGTTATTTAAAAAAGGATATAAAGGTACCCGTATTATTCGTACTTAAAAAAAACGGTAATTTCCGATTATACGTCGATTATAAAGGGTTAAATAGAGTTATAATAAAAAACTGGTACCTTTTACCCTTAATTTTAAAAGTTATAAACCGCTTAAAATTTATTAAAATGTTTTCGAAAATCGATTTTAAAAATGCTTATTATCGCATCCAGATTTAAAAAGGTAACAAATAAAAAACCTCCTTCCGAACGTATTACGGCCAGTTTAAATATATAATAATACCGTTTAATTTAATTAATATATCAGTTATATTTTAAAGTTATATATATAAAGTATTAATTAAGTTAATAAATTATATATACGTAATATACCTAAACGATATCATTATTTATTCGGATAATAATAAAAAAATACGCGAAATATTTCCGATTAATTTACGAACAGTTATTATAATACCAACTATTTACAAAAATATTTAAATACGAATTTTTTAAAATTTTTTTTTAAATTCGTAATTAATACTAACGGCTTAAAAATGGACCGCCGACGGGTTAACTTTATTAAAATATAATTAAAGCCAAAATTAATCCGGAATATCCAAATTTTTATCGGAAGTTTATTACTTATTACTTGCGTATTATTAAACTTATTACGAAACTATTAAAAAAAACGTAAATTAAAAATAAAAAAGTGAAATTTTACTAACTTAAAAACGCCCAAAAAATATTTCGAACCTTAAAGAACGTTTTTTAATCGGCGCCTATATTCCAATATTAAAATAATTTTAAAAATATTAAGGTCGAAATAAATACGTTAATAAAAGTTATATTTAAAATACTTTTATAAAAATATAAAAAATATTAATACCTAATTATATATTAATTACGGAAATTTAACCCAGCCGAAAAGCGATAAGTTATAAGGTAATAAAAGTTACTAACAATTATAAAAAGCTTAAAATACTAGCGTTAATATCTTAAGGGTACAAAAAAAACCTTTTTAATATTTACCGATTATATGGCATTAAAGGATATTATAAAAATATTAACGCGTAATCTTAAAAAACGACTAACTTAATAAATTTACCGTTTTATATAATTCGATTTTAAGATTTAATACCGACCAGATATTATTAATCCGGTAAATAAATTATTTAAACGTCCAGACTATATATTTAAAAAGATCGAATACAGAAATATAATTTTTACGTTATTTAAAAAGTTCGGACTTATAAATAAAATAACCGGAAAACTTAAAAAAAAAGATTATAAATATATAATACGATTCGAAAAATTATAAAAAAACGAAACCTTTTATAAAAACGGCTTAAAATTTATTTACCGCAAAATTTCCAGATAGATTCCGGATGGCTAAAGTTTAAATAATTACCATCCGCGTAAAAAAAGCGGAAAATTTTCGTTATAAGATCGTAATCCGGTAGCCTTATGGGGATTTTGTACCGTAAAAGAGATAGTCTTTTTGGAAATTCTACGGTTGCGGATTACCGGTATTGTATATTCGGAATTGCGCGCCATGTTCAGCTATCTTGATAAAGGTAACTCGAGAAGGTGGTCTGGTGCCAAGTATTCTTTACCTGGTTTATCGTACTGACATCTCCTTCTTAGATATAGGAATGATCAAGCCGTAAGATTGGCGAGGGCTCGCACAGCCTTTTATGCGTACTTAAGGTTTACCCTTAAGGTTTATCCTTAAGGTTTATTTTTAAAGTTTATTCTTTAAGGTTTATCCTTAAGGTTTATTTTTAAGGTTTATTTTTAAGGTTTATTTTTAAGGTTTATCCTTAAGGTTTACTGCGACCATGCGGAACCAGCCAGCTGGTATAAGGTTCATTAAAGTCGAAGCTTATCGGCAACCACATATTAATCTGCTTCAGAGTAAGGTTCTGCTTTAGAATGAGGTTTTATGGGACTAAGGTATATAATCTATCTTAACCGTAAAGATCATTAATTAGTTATCGTATTCGAAGATACTGGATATAGTATTTATCGTATGGATTATATGTGTAATGATTTTCTGTATATTTGGCTCAGCCTGGAAAATAAGGCTTGAACTTATATTAACCTTACATACGATCGTAAAAAGTTTTCGAAAAAAAAGGGAAAGGTATAAAACTATATATTTACCAGATTTATTACTTACGCATAATAATATAAATATAAATCGTAACGTTAATATAATTAACGGCCAGATAATAATTATAAGTTATAATTATATTATGGTCGGATTTTAAAAAGTTTAAAAAGGACGAAATTAATATTAAAATTATTATTTATAATTAATATATTTTACGTTTTTTAGTAAAAAAATTAATTAAAAACGAAATAATATTATAATTAAAAGCTTTCTGATAATTTTACGATCAGGTTCGAAAATTATAAATTAAAAATTTGGATATTATGGAACTGGTACGGATGGCCGGATATTAAACCGGAATAAAAAGGGAATATTTCTTAAATTTAAATAAAATTTTATATTATCGGAATAAATTCGTAATTCCGTCGTAAGATATTTTACGGAAATAATTAATTAATTAATATTATAATAATCCGAAAGCGGAATATATAAAATATATTTATATATTAAAATTAATAAATAATTCTTTTTAAAATATAATAAATAATATCCGAAAGTATATTAAATAATATCCAAATTATTAAAAGATAATAAAATTACGTTATAAGCTATATAAATAATCATAATTTTATTATTACCAGAATAACGTTTTTAAAATATTACGTTAAATTCTATTATAAAGTTCTTTAAAAATTTAAATTTAAACGGGTTAAAATATAACGTAATCCTAATAATTATGGATTATTTTACGAAAATAAATTTTTTTTTTACGGTTAAAACGTTAACCGTAACCGAATTAATCCGATTATTTTACGATAAAATAAAATATAAATTCGGAACGCCGGCCGGGATTATTAACGATAAAAATAAGTTATTAATAAATTAATTTTAAGCAAAATTTTATAAAAAACGAAAAATAAAATAACGGATATCGACCGTATATTACCTATAAACCGATAAATAAACGGAACGTACTTATTAAGTATTAAAATATTATTTTCGTAATTACGTAAACGAATATTAAAATAATTAAACAAAATTATTATAAGATGCAAAATTCGTATATAATAATATTCGGAACGTATTTACCGGACGGTTGCCGTTTAAAGCTTTATATAATTATAATCCGAAAATAATAAAATTCTTTTTATAACGGTTTAAGGAATAAGTATAAAAAATAAAAAACGGTTCGAAAAAATTACGGCCGTCCGTCGAAAGATATACGAATATTTAAAAAAATAATAGGAGCTTAAAGAAAATAATACGATTAACGTTATATATCCATAAAATTTTAGCCGAAATAATAAATAAAACTATTAACGAAAACTTTTAAATTTAAAAATAAAAAATTCGTATTTATTTATATCCGGATAACGATTAAAAAACGAATAAATTTTTAAGTATATAAAATAATTTTGCTTATTAAATATTAACGGATATATAATATATTCTTAATATCGTTATTAAAACTGGAATATAACCGGAACCCGGACGATGCTTAAATAATGTTACCGGACCTAATAAACGAAAAAAAATGGATAATAAAAAATATCGTCCGTTACCAGAACGATCGGAAATAACGTAAATATTTTATTAAATAAAAAAGTTGACCCGTTAAATATAATACGTAAAAACCTTAAAAGTATTTCGAATATATGCCGAAAATATTATAACGTTACGAAAAAAAATTAAACGCGTATATAAGAAATAAAACGACCTAAAGTATATAAAATTATAATAAACCGACCGGAAAATAATTACAAAATAATTGCAAAATAGTTATAAAAACGTAAAAAATAATTTTAAGTAACGTTAAAATATTAAATTTAAAAATTAATTATATAATTACTTTTAAGCTTTCGGTAAATAATTATTTACCGTATACCGGTCGAAAACGGACCGACTAAATACCATTAAATATGTACATTAAATTAAAACTTAAATAAAAATTAAAAAACGAAAATTTAAACCATAACTTTTTCGTAAATAAATCGGAAAACGAACGGAATTTAATAAACGATATAAAAAAATTCGAACTTTTATCTTAAAAACTAAAATTTTATACGTAATTATTAAACCTTACGTTAATTAACCCTTTTTATTAAATATATTATAAAAATTAATATAAAATGATTAAAAAACGATTAAAAAATATATAACGGAAACGTACGAATACGTTTATTATTTTTGTAAAAGGTAAAACCCGAAAAAAATTCGGAAATATTTTATTATTCGCGGAAAACCGGACTTAAGTAATCGGAATATAATTTCTTAACGGTTGGAAATAGGTTATTATCCTTAAAATGTTTAAAATATCGAAACTTAACGAAAACCTTATTAAATAAAACCTTTATAAAATTATATTTTTTAAATAAATTTAAAGTTTCGTTAAAATATTAAAAAACGGACGAAAAATATTCGTAAGCCGGAAACATAATAATATAACGTTAATCGAAAATATCCGTAAATATAAATATATTTTAAGTAAATACTTAATCGGAAGTTAATCGAAAAATAATAAAAATAAAAGTAATATATTAACGAAAAAAAATTAAATTTATAAATTTATAAAATAACGTTAAAATTATATTTCCGTAACTATAACGAACGAACAGAAATCGATTTCCGTTATAAATAATAAATAATTTTTTTAAACGATAATAACCTTAAAAATTAACTTTATTTTACGCAAAACGTTAAAATAATAACCGAACGTAACGATACCAGGACGATTAATTTTAATATTTTGGATGCGGTTATTTTTAACTTATTAAATTAATTTTTTAAATTTTTATAATAAATTAAAAAAATTATTTAAACGGTTTTTCGGAAAATAACCGGAATTTAAACGGAAATTAATAAATATTATTATAATATAAAATATAATACTTATTTTACGAAAAGTTTGGTAATAATAATTAATTATAACGTAATTTAAGGTATCCGGAATTTAAACGTAAATAACGTAATAATCGAAATAATGCGAAATTATATAAATATAATACGTTTTATTACCGGCCGTCGTATAAACACAATCCGGATTATTATTATTATTAAGGATTTATCGCTAAAAAAAAACCTATTTATTATCGGTATTAAAATATTAACGTTCGTAAAATATTTTATAAATAAACGCCATATTAAACGGAAACGAAACGGAAATTATATATAATACGAATAAAAAAGAATTCGAAAAAAAAACAAAAAGGAAGTTAAAGGAATATATACGCAAAAAAAAACCGGAAATAAAAACGTATTAAAAAAAGGAAAATATAATAAAGCTAAAAAACGGATTAAAACTATAACTGGACGGATATTAAATAAGTACGTACTAATGATTACGGTAACCTTATAATATAATATTATTACGTCGAAATATAACCGGAAAATAACCGTAACCTAGACGTACCTTACGTTAAATATAAATAATAACGTTATTAAAAATTAACAACTTTAAAAAGGGGAAATAATTATAAAAACATAGCCCGATAAGTTTACGGTTAATAACTAACCAGCCACTAACTCACCTGTTAGTATAAATAATTATCTGGCGATATTAAGGAACGCTAGATGGAAGTAACCTAATACACTTACTTCTTGGAATTCATTTTACGACTAGTTGGCGATCACCTTACTTAGCTTACAGCTATCCCTTATCTTACAGATATATATAAAGTATTATAAACTTAATTATTTTTTAATAATAAATAATAATATATAATATTAAATAAATTATTAAATCGGAAAAAATTTATAATGCCATTATTTAAAATTATTTATAAATTAATAATATATATATTAAGATTTAAATAATTATGTAAATAATATATAATAAAAGTATTAATTTCTTAAAAATATATTAATATATAGAATATTAAATAAATTATTAAAAACTAAAATAATATAAAATTCCGTTATTTAAAAGCGATTTTATATATATAAATATATAATATTAAATAAATTATTAAAAAATAATATAATATATAATAAAAAGAATTATTTTTTAATAATAAATATAACTATAACTTATTAAATAAATTATTAAATAATAAAATAATTTATAATCCCATTATTTAAAAACTTTTTTAATATTATATATATATAATATATTTTAAATAAGCAAATTTAAAATATAGAATATAAATAATTATTTATTAATAGTTAATAATATTAATATTAATAAAAAGATTTATAAATAATTAAAATATAATATACGTTTATTATTTAAAATTATTTATAAAATAAATTTATATAAAATAAGTTTTATATAATTATAAATAAAAATATATAATAAAATCCGGAATTTTATAAAAATTAATAAAATTATAAAATATTATACGTATTATTAAAATATAAAATTATATATATTTTTATTATTTAAAATCTTTTATATATATATATATATTAAGTTTTATATAAACACCTTTAAAAATATATTATAAATAATTGTCTTTAATATTTAATAATAAATATAATAAATAAATATATAAAATAATAATTAAATAAAATGTATATATATTATTTAAAATTATTTATAAGATAAATTTAAATATAATAAGTTTTATATTACCTTATATTTAGTTTATAGTAAAAATAAATAATATATAATAAGTATAATTATTTTTTAATAATAAATATAAATATAAGCTATAAAATAAATTATTAAATAGTAAAAGAATTTATACAAGGTTAATATAAGTTCAAGCCTTATTTTCCAGGCTGAGCCAAATATACAAAAAATTATTACACATATAATCCATACGATAAATATTATACCTAATATTTTCGAATACGATAACTGATTAATAATCTTTACGGTTAAGATAAATTATATACCTCAGTCCCATAAAACCTTACGTTAAAGCAGAACCTTACTCTGAAGCAGACTGATGCGTGGTTTCCGATAAGCTTCGACTCTGATGAACCTTATGCCAGGCAGTAAACCTTAAGAATAAACCTTAAGAATAAACCTTAAGGATAAACCTTAAGGGTGAACCTCAAGTGCGCATAAAAGGCTGGCCTGTGCGAGCCCTCGCCAGTCTTACGGCTTGATCATTCCCACAGCTAAGAGGGAGATGTCAGTACGATAAACCAGGTAAAGAGTACTTGGCACCAGACCACCTTCTCGAGTTACCTTCATCAAGACAGCATGCCGCGCCATTCCAACTATACCATACCGGTAATCCGTAACGAAAGGATTTACTAAAAAATCGTCTTATTCATAATCCAAAGCCTCCATAAAGTTACTGGACGGGCCAAAACGATCGATAGCACCGTCGATCTAAAAAACCTGTTCCAAAAAAACCGAATTCGGCTTTTAATTTTCGGATACGATTTAATTCACGAAAATAACGGTAATCGATCTTTAATAATATTTATGCCGAAAAATATGGGTACCATAAAAATATTATTAAAAAAATTAGAAAATAATAATTATAACGGGTTTAAAAATTTCGAAATTTAGATTTTGGAATAATACAAACTGAAAAATTACGAACGATGGTTTGCCCGGCTGCTCCGGATTACGAAAAACCTCCAGAATTCTGACAAAAATCGACGTAGATAGGAGCTGCGAAAGGGATGGGGTGAAGCATAGGAATTAAGGTAGCAATCTATCATTTTATCCAATTATTTATACGGTTACGTCTTCTCGAGGAAGAAATAACTTTATATATAATATATATTTAAATTAATTATTTTTTATTAATAAATAAATAAATAAAATATTAAATAAATTATTAAGTAATAAAATAATATATAATTCCGTTATTTAAAATTATTTTTAAATAAAATTTATATATAATAAGTTTTATATAAATATATTATTATTACTTAATATAACTTTTTTAAATATAAAAATTATTAATACTTAAGATTAAAAATATTTTTTAAAATAAATATATATATAAAAGTTTTATATAAGTTACCTTATAATATTTATTATAAATACGTATTTATTAATACCTATTAGAAATACTATTTATTATATATATTATAAATATATAAAATAAAATATATTATATATTATAAGTTTTATATAAGCTTATATTTAATATATAATAAAAATAATTATTTTATAATAATTAATATTAATATAAAATACTAAATAAATTATATTAATAATATATAATAAAAACTATAATTTATTAAAACTTAATAAAAGTATTTAATAATAATAAAAATCTTATTAGTTAAAATTAATAATAACAGTATTATTTAAAAATCTTTTTTAAAATATATATATATATATATATAATAAGTTTTATATAAGCTAATTTATAATATTTATTATAAATACTTATTTATTAATAACTACTAGTAATATTACGTATTATATAAATTATATATATATAAAATAAAATAAAATTTCGTTTTATATAAGGTTAATATAAGTTTAAGCCTTATTTTTCCGGCTAAATTAAATATATAGAAAATTATTATATATATAATCCATACGATAACTATTATACCTAATATTTTCGAATACGATAACTGATTAATAATTTTTACGGTTAAGATAAATTATATACCTTAGTTTTATAAAATCTTATTTTAAAGCAAAACCTTACTTTAAAGTAAATTAATGTGTAATTGCCGATAAGCTTCGATTTTGATAAACTTTATGCAAAGCAGTAAACCTTAAGGATAAACTTTAAAAATAAACCTTAAAACTAAACCTTAAGAATAAACCTTAAGTACGTATAAAAGGCTATACGAACCTTTGCCAGTTTTACGGCTTAATTATTCCCATAACTTTATTAAGATAGCTAAACATAATACGTAATTCCGAATATATAATACCGGTAATCCGTAACCGTAAGATTTTTAAAAAAACTATCTTTTTTACGGTATAAAATCTTTATAAGGTTACCGGACGCGTTAAACCTATCGATATTATTATCGAACCAGAAAATTTATCCTTAAAAGATTAATTTTAATTTTTAAATTTTGGATACGATTTAATTTACGAAAATTATAAAATAAATTTTTAACGGAACTTATACCGAATAATATAAAAATTATAAAAATATTATTAATAAAATTAAACGGAAAAAATAAAAACTGGTTCGAAAATTTCGAAATTTAAATTTTAAAATAATACAAATTAAAAGATTACGAACGATAATTTATCCGGTTATTCCGGATTATGAAAATTTTTTAAAATTTTAATAAAAATCGATATAAATAAAAATTATAAAAAGAATAAGTTTTAATAAAATACGGAAATTAAGGTAATAATTTATTATTTTATTTAATTATTTATACGGTTACGTTTTTTCGAACAAAAAAAACTTTATTATATAAAATCGTTTTTAAAAATTTTTTTAAATAATAAGTTTTATATAAGTTTATATATAATATATAATAAAAATAATTATTTAATAATAATTAATATAAATATAAAAAATTAAATAAATTATTAAGGAATAAAATAATATATATATTCGTTATTTAAAACTCTTTATATATTAAATATTTATATTATTAATTTTATATAAGCATATTATTATTATATAATAAAAATTATTAATAATTAAAATTAAAAATAATTTCGTTATTAAAATATTTTTTAAAATAAATATATATATAAAGATTTTATATAAAGTAACTTATAATAATTATTTTAAATAATTATTATTTAAAAACTACTTAAAATATTTCGTATTATATAAATTATAAATATATATAATAAGATAAAACTTCGTTATATAAAACCGCTTAAAAATAAATTATATATAATAAGTTTTATATAATTTTATATATAATATATAATTAAATTTATTATTTTTTTATTATAAATATAAATATAAGATAATAAATAAATTTTTAAAAAATAAAATAATATATAATTCCGTTATTTAAAATTATTTATAAATTAAATTTATATATAATAAGTTTTATATAACCTTATATATAATAAATATAAAAATAAGGTATTAAATAAGTTATTAAGTAATAAAATAATATATATTTCCGTTATTTTAAATTATTTATAATATAAATTTATATATAATAAGTTTTATATAAGTATATTACTAATATTTAATAAAAACTATAATTTATTATTACTTAATATAAGTATATATTAATATAAAAACTATTAATAATTAAAATTAAAGATAACTTTATTATTTAAAATACTTTTTTTAAAATAAATATATATATAAAAGTTTTATATAAGCTAACTTTTAATATTTATTATAAATATCTATTTATTAATACTTATTAATAATATGGCTTATTATATAAATTATAATTATATAAAATAAAATAAAATTTCGTTATATAAAACCTTTTATAAAATAAATTATATATAATAGGTTTTATATAAGCTTATAAATAATTTATAATATAAATAATTATTTTTTAATAATATATATAAAAATAAAATATTAAATTAATTATTTAAAACTAAAATAATATAAATTTCCGTTATATAAAACTATTTATATATTAAATTTATATATAATAAGTTATATATAATTATATTAATAATATATAATAAGAATTATAACTTATTATAACTTAATATAAATATTAAATAATATAAAAATATTAATAATTAAAATTAATAATAATTTCGTTATTTAAAATATATTTTTAAAATACGTATATATATAATAAGGTTTATATAAATTAACTTATAATATTTATTATAAATATTTATTTATTAATAATTACTAATAATATAACATATTATATATATTATATATATATATAATAATATATAAAATAAACTATTTATATTAAGTTTTATATAAACGATTTTATAATATATATTATAAATAATTATATATTATAAATTAATAAAATAAAATAAAATTTTATTAAATAAGATATTTTATAAAATTTTTTTTTATATAATAAGTTTTAAATAAGTTATAATATAATATATAAATAAAATATTAAATTAATTTTTAAGAAATAAAATAATATATAATACCGTTATTTAAAACTATTTATAAATTAAATTTCTGGCATAAGGTTTATTAAATTCGAAGCTTATCGGCAACTACGTATCTGTTTGCTTTAAAATAAGGTTTTATAAAACTGAGGTATATAATTTATTTTAACCGTAAAAACTATTAATTAATTATCGTATTCGAAGATATTAAGTATAATATTTATCGTATGAATTATATATATAACGATTTTCTGTATATTTAGCTCAGCCTGGAAAATAAAGCTTAAACTTATATTAACCTTATATAAATTAAATTTTTATATTATAGGTTTTATATAAGCATACGGGTAACATATAATAAACACGATAATTTATTATAACTAAATATAAGGATTTAATATTATGAAAATTATTAATAATTAAAATTAAAAATAAGCTTGTTATTTAAAAAAGAATTTAAATAAGCATATATAAAATAAGTTTTATATAAGCTAATTTGTTATATATATTATAAATACTTATTTACTAATAATTACCAGCAATATTACTTAATATATAAATTACAAATATATAAAATATAATAAAACTTCGTTATATAAAATTATTTATAAAATATAAGATATATAATACGTTTTATATAATCTTATATATAATATATTATAAAATTAATAATTATTTAATAACTTATATATATATAAGATATAAAAGAAATTATTAAAAAATAAAATAATATATAATTCCATTATTTAAAACCGTTTTTATATTTTATTTATATATAATAAGTTTAATATAAGCGAATTTAAAATATATTATATAAATAATTATTTATTAATACTTAATAATAGTATTATTATTAAAGAAATTAAGAATAAATAATATAAGATATAAATTTATTATATAAAATTATTTATAAATAAGATTATATATTTTACGTTTTATATAAGTTTAAATATAATATATAATAAATATAATTAATTTTAAATAATAAGTATATATATAAGATATTAAATAAATTGTTAAGGATTAAAATGATATATAATTCTAATAATTAAAACCTTTTATATGCCTTGTAAAGATTTTATACCGTAAAAGAGATAGTCTTTTTAGAAATCCTACGGCTGCGGATTACCGGTATTATGTATTTGGAGTTGCACGGTATGTTCAGCTGTCTTGATAAATGGTAATTCAGCTGTCTTAATAAAGGTAACTAAGAAGGTGCTGTGGGAACGATTAAGGTTAAAGTTCTTAGCCGTAAGACTGGCGAGGGCTCGCACAGCCTTTTATGCGCACTTAAGGTTCACCCTTAAGGTTTATCGTTAAGGTTTATTCTTAAGGTTTATTCTTAAGGTTTCTTCCTAAGGTTTATCCTTAAGGTTTACTGCAGCCAGCTGGCATAAGGTTTATCAGAGTCGAAGCTTATCAGCAACCACGTATTCTGCTTTAAAGTAAGGTTCTGCTTTAAAGTAAGGTTTTATAGGATTAAGGTATATAATCTATCTTAACCGTAAAAATTATTAATTAATTATCGTATTCGAAAATACTGGATATAATATCTATCGTATAAATTATATGTAGAATAATTTTCTGTATATTTAGCTCAGCCTGGAAAATAAGGTTTAAACCTAGATTAACCTTGCATAATATTTAAAAATAAAATAATATATGATGTTATTATTTAAAACCTTTTTTTAAATTATATATATATAATAAGTCTTATATAACTGTAATTATAATATATTATAAAAATAAGTATTTAGTTATATTTTATATACTTATTAAATATTATATAAATTAATAAGAAATAAAATAATAATATATTTAAGTATTTAAAACCATTTATAAAAATATAAAATATATAATAAGTTATATACAAGCTAGTTTATATTATATATTAAATAAATCTATTAATTTAATATTAACAGTAATATAAAACGTTATATAAATTATTAAATCTTTATTAATATATATATTTTAAATATAAAGCTTTTTTAATATAAAAATAAAAATAATACGCTTTATATTTATAAGTTCGATATTAATTAACAAGTTAATAAAAGTTTTATTATAAACTTTTTTAAAAATTAAAATTTTTAAATATTATAAAAGCTTATATAAAAAACTTTTATATTATGGTCTAGCTAGCCTTAGCTATCCCAAATGGTCGGAATTGCTGCTGGACGAACTCCGGTTATTGTTTTAAGGTTACGTAATTAATAGCAGTTGAATAAAATCAGTTCGGTTAATCTCGACCAAATAATAAATAATCGAACGAAATCGGTTCCATTATTTTCGGTTAAACGGTAAATAATCGGATACGGTTTATTCGATTATGTTCGATTACAAAAATTAAGAAAATATATATATTTTTTTATAATTTAAATAACATCAGTTTATAAGATAATATAATTACTTAAATTATTTTTCATATTTATTATTACTAAATATAATTATACCTTTAACTTATTATTTAAATTTTTATAATAATATTATTAATATAAAGCGTACGATTAAAGTTTAATAATTAATTAAGTTAATTTCCAGTTATAAATTATAAACTTTTATTTAATAATATTTAAATAAGGTTAAAAAACTTAAGAAAAACGTTTAATATGTTAAAACCTAGGTTAACGTTTTTTAATAGGGCCAGGTTAACGAAATTAAAATTAAGCCTTAAAAATCCGAGTTTTGTAATAAGAAAGGTAATGTTTAAAGTTTTCTTATTTAGGTACGTATTTATTTCCGTTTTAAAAGAATTATTAATAAGGCTGATAAAATCTTTACGATCGCGATATTTTCTAAAGGAAATGCTTTAAATTAATTCGAACTTATTTTATAAAATTTTATAGAAAATAAAAAGTTAAATTAATAATACGTTACTAATAGAATTTTTTAAATATTACGTTAACTTTAGGAAAAAATTAAAGGCCAATTTCGGAGATTTTAACGAAAAAAGAATTACAGCGCAAAAGATTTTCGATTGAAAACAGAAAAAATTAACGTTTAAATATATAATAACGTTTAAAAACTTTATAAAGTAAAAGAAGTAAATAAAGAAATAGTAATTTAATTAATATTTTTTTAAAGGATTAAAGAACGATGCAAAAATAAAATTATTAAAATAATACGCCTTATTACCCTAAATAAATATATCGCAAAAGCCGTTAAAATCGATAATTAATAATATAAGCGACGATAAAAACGAAAAGGATAATCTATTCCTAAACCCAGGCTTTCCGGAACCAACTAAACCAGGAAACGCGATACGGCTTTTATTATCCATAAAACGGTACCAGGATTATAGAATTAAGGATAACCCGATAACGAAACCGATCCCAGGTCGAATGTTATAATTATAGCAAAATGGGCCATTTTAAGAACCAGTATAAGGTACTTAGAAAATAACGCTATAATTAGACGCCGGTACCTAAAGGACGACCAGGAAATAAAATAATAAAACTGTTACTTTCGGCATAATTAAGAAAAAAGAACCTTAACTTACCCCTAAAAGTACGAAAAAGATTACGAAAAATTAAGGTACTTTTTTAACCCTCCATTAGTTAATAAAAGATTATTACAGCCGGATTAATAATTACTTCATAATTATAACAATACGAAAGGTAAAAAAGTTAACCCCAGAAAAATTAATATCTTACGTATAACAGAAAAAAGAATAACGACAGAAATAATAAAAGTTAAATAAATAAATTAAAAAGTATTAAAATTAAAATAAAGCCTTATATTTAAAAAAGCCTAACCGATATAAGAAATTATAAGTTATTTATTATATAAAAACCTATTACCTCCGATATTAAAAATAATAAAAATATATCCAGTAACGAATTACTTATATGTACTAATAAGGGTTCGATTTCGAAAACTAAACTAGAAAAGATATTAAAAATTAAAAGTGGTACTGATATTTACGTATCATAGCCATATAAAATACTATCGATATCCTCGTAATAAAAAAAGTTAACCAAAAAAGAAAAACTACCCCGAATAAGATCCCATATACTATTATAAATAATATAACCATAAAACGTAAAAAAAAAGGTTTACCAAATAAATATAAAAATTTACAGAAAATTATTACTAACTTACGATTTTAGTTATTATTTATTAAAATTTTTATCGAAAGATGCGACTGATAAAAAAACTTAAAAACGCGAAAGAAAATATGACATAATACGGTACCTAATAATAACGCGAATATTACCCAAAAGAATCGATATATATTTAACAAAAGGAATTTTATACATAATTTCTTAAGCTTAAAACTTAATTACGGCATTAAAAAAGATAAATGAAAAAGATTTAAAAAATTAACCAAAAGAATTAAATACGTATTAAAAGGTTAAAGATAGACCTAAAATATAAATGCTACTTATAAAAACGTTCTAAGGTAATAAATGTTAAAAAAAATTAATATATATCTTTTAAAAAAGTGTTATATACGACAGTAAGAAAGATAAAGATTTTTCCTATTATAATCAAAATACGAAATAGGAAAAAATGGTATACTGCTATAATAAATTCCGGAACCGACCCGAATTAAATCAAACCGAAGTTTATTAACGAATTAAGTTTGCTATAAAAAGATAAAGCCGAACCTTACGAAGTTAAAAATGCGAAAGATACTAAATTTACTAATAATAACGGATAGGTTAACCGCGAAATTAATTACCTCGAAATTTATATTTAAAGATAAAAATAAACTATTTATTTCGATATTATTCTAATATAAAATTACAATATAATCCTCCGTAAAAAATGGCTATATTAATATGATCCTTTAATTAAATAAAAAACTGGTTAAATAAAATTCGTTTTATTTTATATTAATAAAAATAACTTTAAAAAGAATTTTATTACTTAATTAATAATAACGACGGTATATATAAGCATAAAAATACAATAAAAACTTTATTATTTAAAAAATGAGATATATATAAAAAAGGAATAAAATAAATATATACGACGCGTTATAGCTATAAAATAATTACTTTTTATCTTATATATAATTTAAACGAATAAGAATTATACGCCTTACAAAAATACCTCGAGGACAAGTTACGAAAAAAAATATATTAAACGTTTTAAATAGTGAATAGGTTACTTTATATTTTTCGTATTAAAAAAATACAAAGTTATGATTAATAATCGATTATCGATAATTAAACGATATTACGGTTAAAAATCGTATATTTTTAACCTTTATTATTAAAATAAAGGAACGTTTTTACGGAATTAAATAATTTATTACCTTAAGTTTACGAAACGGGTATAGTTTAATTTATATTAAGTTAAAAAACGAATAAAAGATAACCTTTAAAACAAAGTACAGGTTGTATAAGTATTAATAATATTATTTAAGTTTATTAATATATCTGCGACGTTATAAAATTAATTAATTACGTATTATACAAATACTTTAATATTTTTATTTATTTAAATTCAGAAAAAAATATAAAAAATACGTTTATAAAATTTTTTAATTTTTATAAAACGTTAACCTTTTAATTAACGCCGAAGAAAACGAATTTTATAAGTAAAAAATACCGTATTTAAAATACGCTATTACCTATGGATATATTAAAATAAACCCTTAAAAACTAATAATAATTTAACATTAAAAAGTTTTTATAATAATTACTGAAATTTAAGTTTTCCTTAAATTCGTTAATTATTACCGGAAATTTATTTATAACTTTAGCAAAATTATAATACCCTTATTTACCTTGATTAAAAAAAGATCGAATTTTAATAAATAGCCGAAATAAAAAAAGTTTTTTAAAGAATTAAAAACGTAATTATTAACGAATTAGTATTAATTATATACGATCCAAATCGCCCCGTAAAATTAAAAACCGATATTTCGGATTATGCGTTAAACGTAATAATCGGATATAAAAATGATTAAAGTAATTTATATCTTATTACGTTTTATTTTTATAAGTTAAAAAAGCTGAACTAAATTACGTTATCCTAGATAAAAAATCTTAGTTATCGCTAATATATCTAAAAAAAATTAAATATTACCTTAAAAGAAATTTATATTAAGTTAAAATATATATAAACTATAAAACCCTTACCCGGTTTACTATTATCCGAAAACTAATAAAACGATAATTCCGCTATATAAAATATTTTTCGGAATTTAATATTATTATTATTTACAGAAAAAGGTTAGAAAATAATAAAGCGGACGCTCTTAATAAACGGTTAAATTTAAAGGAAAAAGTTTTTAAGGTTTCATATTAAATATTCGATTTAACGGAAAAAGGATATATAAAGTTACGATAAATTGTAATTATCAAAAACGATATTCGACTTATATCAAAAAATTTTAATAATATAACGATCAGTTACCAGAAAAGGAAAAAAAAGATAAAATCGGAATATTAAAGGAATATTAAAAGAATTAACGCGCGAAATACACAAATACCAGCTGTACAGATACCCTGGAATTTATAAAACTATAAAACGGTTATAAGATATATATTATTTCTTTAAGATAAAGTTAATAAAAAAAGTTTACGAAAATGTGACCTATGTAATAAAACTAAGGTACGACGTTATAAATTATATAGAAAATTATAGCTATTACTAATTATAAAATAATTATAAAGTTCGGTTATATTTAATTTTATTACTAAATTATTATTATCAAAAAATCTAAAAACGGGCATATATTACGATAATATTTTTATAATCGTAAATTAATTTATAAAACTTTCTTATTTCCTACCGTTTAACGACAATATATACGTTAAATAATTAACGTACGTTTTTTTTTAAATATTTTATTAACGTATATAAATTTTTAATAAAAATTATATTTAATACAGGTATTATATTTATTTTAAAATTTTAATAAAGTTTTATAATATAATTAAACTTAAACCATAAATCTTTAAACGCCTTTAAATTATAAATAAATAGATAAATAAAAAGAATTAATTAACTATTAAAAACTTACTTTCGGTATTATATTAACTATAAATAAAATAATTAAGTCGAAAACTTAATAATAACCTAGCTGGCCTATAACATAAATTATTACGAAAGCATTAAAACGATATTAATATACGTTAATTTTAGTTTTTTTTTTTAAATTTTATTGGGATTTATAAAAAGAAGAACAAATTAACGTTAAGGTAATTTTTATCTTAAAATAATTTGGATAATTATATATAAACATAAAAACAAAATTCGAATTCGTACGTATTTAAATGCAAAAATATTATAACTAAAAAAGGTTAAAAAAATATTTTAAAAAAGAAAAACGGTTTACTTAGCTATTAAAAATATTTAAACCAAATGATTTAATAAAAAACACGATTTTAAGTATATTAAATCATATAACGTTATAAAAAATCTTAAAGAACAATCATTAATTAAATTTACCCGTTAAAATTAAGCTTTATCCCGGTTTTTTTAAAAAAAAAAATTAATAGCTGATATAATTTAAATATATACGGAACGGAAAAAAAAAGATAATAGAAAACGTATTAATATAAGAAGTTGAAAAATTCTTAACATTAAAAAGAAGGACGGTAAAAGATAATATTTAGTTAAATAAAAATATTACTTAAAATTAAAAATATATATGAACTTATAAAAAACCTTACGAAAACCTTACGCTTATTAAAAAACCTTTTATTAATAACGTCGAAAGATTCGAAAATAACGTTTTAATTTACGTTATCGAATTACGACAGGTTAATAACGGGGTCGGCTTAATTAACCGCTTACGTTTCGGCCTTAAACCGTTTTTGTTTTTCTAGTTTATCCAAATCCTTTACCTTATAACGAACTATTTTAACCGCCTTTTTACGTAATATTTTTTCCTGTTTACGAAAACGCTGTAAACAGGTTAACGCCTTAAAAATAAGTTTTAATAATTTTTTAAAAATTTAATCCATTTTTGGAAAAATATAAAATATCGCTTATAAATCTAAACCACAAAAATCGTAATAAGTATATTTCTTTTTAATATAAAAATTATAACGGGATTTGCCTTTTATAATGATATAATTAAAACGATTAACGCGGAAATAAACCGAACAGTAACATATATTTATATTAAATTTATTAATAAAAAGAACGAAGTTTTATAACGATCAGGATCGGAATTTAAAAAAATTTAAGCTTTTAAGGATACGGCCGGATATAACGATAATTAACGATATAAAAAATTTAAAAAGTAAAAAGAAAAATTACTTACCATATAATATAAAATAAATAAATTAATCTTTAAAGGCAAAAATCTTAAAAAGGAAAAATCATATTATAGTTCAGTTAACCTTAACTATTCTAAACGGTCGGAGTTATAACTGGACGAATTCCGATTATTATTTTAAAGTTACGTAACTAATAACAGTCGAACGAGGTCGGTTCGATTAATCTCGACCAAGTAATAAATAATCGAACGAAATCGGTTCGATTATCTTCAGTTAAACGGTAAATAATCGCATACGATTTATTTTATTATATTCGACTATAAAAACTAAAATATATATATATATTCGTTATTTTTTATAATTTAAATAATACCAGCTTATAATATAATTTAATTACTTAAATTATCTTTAATATTTGTTATTACCAGACGTAATTATATCTTTAACTTATTACTTTAACTTTTATAATACTACTGCTAATATAAACCGTACGATTAGGGTTTAATAATTAATTAAGCCAGCCAGCCGTTATATTTTAAAAGTAATTATTAATAAAAAACGTATTTAATTTAAAGCATATAATTACCAGAAGGAAGGGAAAATACAAAGCTGTAATTTTAAAAATATTAAAATATAACGATTAACGTTCCGAAGTTTTTAAGGCGTTAAGGGTGTATATCGGCTAGCCAGGTATGCTATAGCATACTAACTATGGAAGGCTACTCTCTGATCGGTAGATATATGGTCCGTTGCTAAGCTACACCGAAGCGATACGCGTGCGAAGAAGCTGCGCACTCAGAGAAATACAACAACACAACTGATGTCCCCTATATCCGACAGATGTTCTTCTGTATGTCGAGTCTGTCCTGCCGCTAGTGGAGTGACAAGCTGATGAGTGCTCGTCTCGACTGAACGCGGCCCTCAACTCTCCCCTAGATGTTGCTGGGATAGATGAGAGTTCAAGTCACACCTTACATCATCTCCCAATGGTCAGCGCACGAGCGTGACCGTTAGGGGTGATGTAACGGCAAGCAGTCATCAGCAAAGGAAATCTGGAAAGCAAAACGGACTTCGCACCCGAAAGCCTCAGCCAGGGACCTAACTGGTCATTTGTGCATGGTAGGTGTGTACCTCGGCTTACGGCGGTGATTTCGACAACTGGCCGTACGGAAATAGCAGATCTCAATCCAATGATATACCCAGAGCCACATCTTTGAACTGTTGGGCGAACCAAGGTTTACTGTGGTAGGGGCGAGCAGCCTGGTAACTTGAGGCTCATTGCGAATACTCCTGACGCTGATGAACAGCAGGCGCCCGCTACGAATCAAAAAAGCAATGTCGGGTTCTTTTCGGGACATACCATGACAGCAAAAGAGACGTAAGCTTTGAGGTCAGCAGGAAGATGGGCCGAGGCGCTGAACAAGCCGTTCTGCCATTGGAGGTCAGATCTGTGGTTGCCCATTCATCCGCGACCCTTGTCCGCAGCGTCTAGAGCTGTGACTGGCGGGATGGGATGCGTCCTGCAACCCAGTAGCTTGGTAGTATCGAGGATCTCTGCCGGTACAGCCTCCCGAGTCTCCCACATAAATGGAAAAGGCTATGGGATAATGGATGGCGCAGGATGATTCTTGGGGGTCGAGATCACCCGTACGATTCGTCTATTACCGAAGAGGCTGCATACGAGTAGTGGGCTCGTCGCCCTTCCGCTTGCAATTGCTTGGAGCGTGTCTCGAAACGCTACCCCCGGGTTCTTCTTTCTTGCGGCACACATGTTCGGGCATACTGGTTATCTCACTGCGAGGAGTGCCGCGGTTTCTGGTCCGTGGTGCGGATACGTCAGAGGGTTGGAACAGCCAAGATCAAGCGGAGTGTTGCATGCTATCCTGCCTCTGACCACGTCATCTGGACCGTCTTTAAAAGCCCTGACAGTATTAGTCGGGACCATAGTAAGCATCGTATGGCTGTCATCACAGATTGACACATGTTTCCGCTGTCCTATAAGGAAAAATACGAATAGCGACGGCCGTAAGGTCCAACCTGGGGATATATGCGGCTATTGAATGCACAACCTTAAGTCATTATTACGGGGCTCACACGACGTATGCGCTTTTCATCAGCCAACACACGCCCGGGGCTGCGTTCCGGACTTTGGATGGGGTTCAGCACTCCCGTCCTGATCAGCAAGTAGCCGTCGTCATCATCATGGTCGTGGCTGGCTCCTCCCAGACTTCTGCCGGCCTGGATCCCGAATCGGGATGCCTTTCATTTCTGTGGGATCTGTTTCCCGCCATCCGCCTGCCGTCCGGCTACTCCCAGGGCGCTCCGAACCTGTACGAACGCCCGTACGCTTTCAAAATATGCCGAGGGGTTCTGGCGCTTTGAGGCCTCGACAGAGCGCACCAGGTGCTTGGATTGAGCATTATGTCCGACTCTCATTACTCTTACACCAGAGTTCGAAACCAACTTTAATGAGCGATGACAGGGCATCCCAGTAGGGCCTATTCCACCCAGAAACCCAGTAACCCGCCTTGTCGGTACGCACGATGATCGAGATCGTGGGTCACAATGCGACGTGCGTCCCGCAGTGTACTTCGCTATCTATGAACGGTGTGCCAAATCCGCATTTACCATATCGTCAAATACTCCTCCATTGGGAGAACCACGGGTCAGCATGACTAGCTATGCAGCAAACATGGCGAATCCTTGGTTGCGTTGCTGCAGAGGAAATATTGCGCGCGTCGCTTCTTAGCGGTATTGGATTGTATGTCTTATGGCTCATATGTGTAAGCGGTTACAAAGCCGTTAGGCATGAGTGGCGTTCCTTTCGTCCGTTTGATAGTTGTTACAATTTGCGCCCTATTGGTATTAGCAGGTCGCTTGCGCCAGGGGCATGCCCCGTTCGCCATGCACACATACGTAGCATGGATCCTGCCCTAGGCAACTCCGGCGCGTATTCGGGTTGCTACCATATTTCGACCCGTTCTAAGCACGCCTGCACCTTTTAGGCCGGTCACACTGGTAATTTGACTCCTTAGTCGCGAACAGCTGCGGCAATCTGCGAGTTATGCTCGCCACGTGAGTAAGGCAGCATTGCTCTAAGCTCCACGGAGTTCATATTGTTATTATTGGTACGTATGCATCGACTGCTAGCCCGTCGTCGCCCTGCTGTTATACGCATGCCCTGGGCTTGATTATAAGGTAGGCCCAGAGCCGAGCCGCGTTAGGGAGTTTGGATATGATGTTTAGATCACATAGAACATTGCCAAGGACGCAGGCGACTTGAATTTGGTACTGCTGTAAAAATTCATAAGCATCAGTCGTAAGCGTCTCTCGATAATGCCGCCCACTTCCCGCGATACCTGGTGTCAGATCATGATAAATCCTACCGCGGATATCACGGTACCTGTGTGCACGTACGCCGATGTCTTGATTGGTGAAAGACCTTTGACGAAAGCGGTTATAGTTGCACACAGCAGCTGAAATGCAGCCACGCAGCCGCTAATCCTTATATGGATATTGTTGATCTCATAGACGCGGCGTGGATTCTTGGAAATCTTAATTCAAACCGCTTTGCAGTTTCGGGGTGGTTCGAGCGGAGATCCTTGCTCAGATCGCCATCATCCCTGTCGGGAGTTCAACGTCTTGGGCGCTGGGCATCTCTAATGTGGGTGGGTAGTCCTGCGCCGACGACTCCTTTGAGCGTTTCTGCTCTTTGGAGCCGACTTCCACTCGGACCAAATAGGTCCAACCTCGCGCATTGAGGAGCTATCATACGACCCAGCGACTTCCCGTATATTACATCGGCCCTGGTCATCTCCGTGCTTCGTTACATGAGTTCATAGGACAAGCCTGAGTTCCGTCAGATGGCATCCCAGGCAGTAAATACAGCCGTGTGTTTGGTGCAGCCCCCAAAGCGATAGGGCTGGTAAGCTGACAGATCAAAGATCGACGTGTTGGGTCATTTAGTTCTGTCCGCAGAGGCTCAACACTGAGAGTGACGGAACACTTGGTTCCAGAAAGGCCAAACATGTCTGGCAGGGCTTCGATAAATTCATTTAAACGCTGCGATTAACTTGAGAGACGCCATCAAGTTGCGAGAGAGGCATCATGATCTTCTACCATTCGTCATGTAGGAGCTGGCTACCGGTGCACCTGGCTTCCGCAAGGAGAAACGCGATTGGGAACGTGATCCGCCCTCGTTGTAAAAGGCGATTATCAGATATCAGCCTTATTGGTACTATAGAGAATCTCTTCTGCTGCGCTCCGACGAAGGCGGGTGAGCTAAGATGGGCTGGCGACATCCTGGGTTTGCGGGCTGTGTGTAGATTACCGAGGAGCAATTTGACACGAGACCTCGGGTATAATGTGGAAGTGGAGTTAATTTGCAATCTCCAGGTATCATCCCTATAACTTCTGCAAGTCCCTACTTAGTACAGTAGGGGGAGGGAGGTCATCACATCGGATCCAGAAGATCGGCGCGGAGATGCATTAGCGCTCATCGCTTAGAATAATTCCCACGCCTGACAGGGATCTCCCAGTAGAGGAAACAACAGCCTGACAGGCAGCAACTTACTTGGAGCTTCAGGATACTTACAATTACGTGCGCGAGCGCAAGTATTCTACTGTCCTTACACTCCGTGTCCTGCGATTACTGTAACCGCTTATATAGTCCGTGTGACTACCTCCACTAACAGACCCCGAGGTGCGGCCGTGGTTAGTCGGGGAGCCTGGGTCCTGACAGAAACTCTGAAACAACAAATGAGGTGCAGCTGAAAGGCAAGATAGGGCGATAGACGGTTCCTAGCGGCGATATGTTACAATGGGGCTGCCCTATTCGGCCGAAGTCGGTTCGGAATTTGGGATGATAATGCTTCGCCTCCACGAGATTGCTTCCCACAGGCGGCTAGACTATGCCATAGTCAACATTGGTCATAACCCTTCCTTTGCCTACGCAGCATGTACTTGTCGATGAGCTTGTCGATGTGCATGTCGATATTGCCAATAGGGCGGCTGATGATCTTATTAGATAGACAACATGTAAATCACTCCCAAGCAACGGAAACCTACATAAGCTGGATCCAGGTAATAATCTGCGTCACTGCGTTCGAATTATCTGGCACTGTTTAGTAGAAATCTCGTGAAGGTATCAGATGATTTTTAGGAGCCGTTAGTGGTCGGTAACCGGGGACGTCTACCGCGATCTGCTGCTTCTCGACTTGCCATTGGCAGGATATGGTAATTCCTAAGCAAAAGTCTTCACGCCGGACAATACAGGGCAGCTCTATAGGTTGGTATCGACGTTTTCAAAGTGGCCACGAATGTTTATACCGAACTAATTATCATAGGAGAGCTATCATTAACAAGACTAAGAAGGCTCCAATACAGCTAAAAGAGATGGCGCGCTTCTAGCACCTTTCTGGCGTGCATCTAGCGTTGCCATCGAGACAGTAAGCGATCCAGTGTGCTAGATTTGTTGCGTAGCGCATGGGAGATCTCTACGCTACCCTGCACGTGTCTCTTTAGTTGCTTTGTGCGGCGGAGACGACGAGTGCCGTGGCGTCCACACGTTCAAAAAGGCTAGAACAGGCGAGGCTAGTTAAGACCCTGCATTATAAACTACAATGTAAGGCGCGGACAGGGAAAGAAAGGCAGCAGACTTGGACATCCTCACACCCGGAGGCCAAAGGTTTCGATACCTATGTCCGCCACTCCACGATGTGAGAGAGGAGGCTGTCTTTAGAGGCCAATGAGAGTCAGACCGTCCGATGCTGGGATGAGGGGGTGCACGTGAGGAGAATCTGACGTAGTCGAAGCGCGACACTGAGCTGAGACCTCTGCCCCGCTTGGCCCGTGTAAGAAAATCTTCGGGAGTTCGGTCAGTCGTTATAACTTTCCCCCCAAGGAGTCGTTTCGCTTCGGCGGGCAGGGTGTCAAGGAGGCAAGGGGGTAAGAGGATCTGCGTCATCCCGGTAACAGCCCGCCGATCCCTATTGTTTAAACCATTGCTCGTTACAGTGATCAGGCCACACGACTACTGTAAGTATGTGGACCAATGCGTTGCCGGAGTTCCAGATCCCCGCTGTTTACATAGTACGTACAAAGCATCTACGCAGAGAAGCCGATTGACTATCATGATCCTCTTTGTTTCCGGAGTGCTTGGCGTTTCCGGGAAGCGCTTGTTGAAAGTTTCTCCAGGAAGATCCAGAAGATTGCGACCTCGGACTATGCCTGTGATATTCTTGAACGGATGCGCAGAAGTGCATACATATGTTCCTTATCCTACATTGGATTTGCCCTCCTCACAAGCTTATGCAGTTTTTGTATAACCGGCAGCAAAATTCCCAAGAATATCCACCAGGAGAGTTGTGTGTTCATCAGGTACAGCCCGAGACAGTGTAGAGGCGCATGAACTTTAAACTTCGTAGCTACGGAATATTGACGTTCCACAAGACCTATCTACATAGGGGAGTTTATTGATAGGCAAGGTTATTTTGGAAAGCCGAATAGGTGATAGAAGAGATCTGATTGCGATTCGCGAGGGTCATCATGCCAACGAGGCTGGTATCATTCTCTCGTTAAAGGCATCTGCCTCATCAAACCGCCTCTCTTCGCCATATCTGCTCAAGCGGATTCGGACTTATTAGACACGCGTCATTCCGAGGCATAGATCGGAGCCATGAACGGGTTGGCTTCCGAGACGTTGATCATGGAGTTGTTTTCTTGTGAGGAAGGATTGTATCTTTATCCCGGAGTCCGCGAGTGACTTGAAGCTGTGCGGGCACACATTGAAGACGGGTTTGAAGCCGTGGAACGTATACAAAGAATAGAAAGATAGAGGCATCTACCGGCTAGCGTGGACCCCGAGCAATCTGTAGCATGGTTCAAGATGCGGCCAAAACATCTTGACACAAAAAGCGGGAGAGGCCATCAATGAGATGTACACTGGTGAGCGGCATAAGAATCGTGTCGATACTCCGGTCAAAGCGCCTGTCCCGATCGGGCTTGAAGCTGAAGCTTCTGCGACATTCCGCCATTATCAGGTACCAACGATGCTCGAGTCGGTTCCGTCTCAAGTCTCCTTGAAGGCCCGCAGACCTAAGGAACCCCTTGTCCCAAAACATGCAAGGCTTGGTGGATATCACAGGGACCCGCAGACTAATACTAAGCATCCGAACGGCGTAACTGCCTACTTAGGAAGTTCTGGTCCGACAGATCCGTGCAGCCTGCATCTGATGCGGTGACAATGGCACCACTATTCTGGGCCGGCCAGGCCTCTAGGAACAAGGAGCCTTAAGAATAACGGTTTCCGGTAACAACATCTGGAGTCACAGGAACCAAACGGCCGCCGCACAGGGATCTTCACAGCGACCCTGCTAATGCATGAGGAGTGAGCGTTTTGGCCATCGACGGATCCCCGTGATGCTCCCCGGCAGAGTTACAAGCAGAGTATCCCTTCCTCGTCTCCCCACGCAGTCCTGGCGGGGCTGCAGGGAGGTCTAATATGGATGATGCACCTCTCAATGCTTGTTACATAATAGGTAAGCCGTAAGCAAGCCGTGAGGCACCCGAGGGTTGGAGCTCTTCCCCAATAATAGGGGGCGCTATGGATAACTGCACGCAGGGTGTATACCTCGCCGTCGTCGCAGGAGAGTACGTATGTACCTCCCCATGGGATTACCGACGATCTACTGAACTGATTTCATCCCCAGCCCTGGCACGACCCACACACAGTCTGTGACAGGTATCGCCCCGGGATTGCCTTGTGGACCAACGCTTGATCGTCCTTACATTGTGCCCTGTTCGGGAGATCTGATAGATACATCTTAGCCCTTATCGTTCATCACACCATCTTGCTGGTTGCTCATAAGTATCCACACTGGTCCTTCATCCATCCCCTCGGTCTCTTTTCGTCCTGTCAAATCAGCCTCTTCCAGGAACCCAAACTCTTTTGCATTTGTATTCCTTAATATCTGGCTGAGAGCGTCGTTTAGTAGATCTAATACCTCGAAGCTGTTGGAAGGGAGCACGACAGCACCTGTCCCGCAACTATATCTAATAATCTACGATGGCGACTGCTATATATACAAATCAGCCTGGTGCTTACGGATATCCTCAACCACCGCCGTCTCCCCCGGTGGACGACACTCCGAAATGCTCACTTCCATCCATCTCTAACCTGTTAGTAATGGCGGATGCTGGGTCGCCAACGACAGAACAGTCGCCCCAGGCTCAACAACAAGGTATGGGAAGTCTCTTCCGTAGTCGACACTGAATCCTGGGCCTAACTCGTTAGCAGCACCGTCAATCAAGACAGAATCTCGACCCGAGTCGTCACATAATGCGAGCAACGGTCCATTTCGGAGTGCCTTGCCTCCCACCCCTCCGATGGGCGCCGATTCATGTTTCGAGGGATATAATTCGCCTTCGTCAAAGTCGGATAGCCAGGTGCCAGTCGTATCCGGGCCGACGTATTACTACGAAACGACCCCCCCTGTAGAGGAGATTGCACGCCAGACTATGACGAACGCGCCTGTGGCCAGAATACCTCTTCAAGCCTCGGCGTATGCTCAGCCTCATTTTGCAACGCCGTACATACGTCAGCCATCGATGGGGCCGTACTATCAGTCCTCGATGCAGGCTGTATCCCCTGCGCAGTCTCAGATCTCCGCCCTTTACTACCAGAGGCCGCTACCACACGTTAGTTGCAATCGGCGATATGTTTTGACATATGTACTAAACTCGTCATAGACGTTCCCTCCCGCTGCTCCGGTCAACGTTTCGCTGACGTCATCGTCGGGGGCGAACCCGTGGCAACATCACCACTATATTTCGCCGTCATCGGCTGCGTCGTTCCCGCAGTCACAGGACCGTTATATCTGCCAGACTTGCAACAAGGCTTTCTCAAGACCCAGCTCTCTGAGGATACACAGCCATTCTCACACCGGCGAGAAGCCTTTCAAGTGCCCACATATCGGGTGTGGAAAGGCTTTTAGTGTGAGGAGCAACATGAAGCGACACGAACGAGGCTGCCACAGTTCCGACGACGACAACTCTTTCCGCTGAGCGTAGGCATTGGTGGCTTTGGATATTCAATAATGTCGTTTTTATGATATGATTTAATCCCGTGTGGATGACAAAAGAAGGATGAAGGATATACCAGGAAGGAATGGGAAAGATACCCTCGCGTCGCAAAGTGCGCTTGTTTTGTCTTATTATCCCGGCACCCGATTTCCTGCCGCCGCCGGAGGCTTGCTCAGAGCAGCATGGCATCGGGAAGCTCCGGTCTGGATCAGGGACGAGAGGAAGAGGGCTGAGTTCATCCGCACTGGATAGAGCACTTATCACGACCGGCGCATCAGGATCACAGCATTTACATGGCGTTCTCCATACGAAGGGAGCTACTGCTCAAAAAGGGGGAAGGCATTGTGTGTTTAGCCAAGCAAGTTTCATGAGGGTCGATAATGTATAGATATGGCCGCAACGGACAGGTGTAAAAATACGGCTACATGTAAAAGGCGAAGGAGGAACAAACGAGTGGGTTGAAGCAATGCTAACTGCAACACCATGGCATGATAGGCCGGACGGATCAGCCAGACGCCCATGAGGACATGAATCAAAACTGATCAAAACCAAATGTCAACCGTCTCGAATCTTGTGTGGACGTGTGAAACATCTAATGCCAACTCGACGGCCACTGTCAAAAGCGATAAATGTATCATCAGCACTGCGTACCCATATTTCCTATCTGGCACACTGGTCATGAAGATAGTATACCCCTAAAAATCCCCCCTATTTTACGGCTGCCCAGTAGCGCTGCGACCCATCGCCTTAAAATAAAGCGAAGGTCTTGCCGAACTTCGCAAAATAAGCCCAACGAGATACCTAGTCAGTTTACACAGTCGTCACGTATGTCGCGGTCGAGAACGGACAAAGGATTGTACGTTCGGAAATTCGACTCTAGAATAGTCACCGGCGGTTCATGCGCTACATGCATTCATTACTGAACTGGATTCTTATTAACAACCTTATCCCCCAATATGTTTGTACACTATATGTTTCATATAGACCTATCTAGTGTCTTCTGTACGTGGAGAAGTAGTGCCTCTTTCGCACTAATCATATTATTTTAATACCACTACAGTATCTAGAGGTATTTTCCGTTAGTTGCCTCCACAGTCCCGGAGTCTGCAGTCTAAGGATAGAATGTAGACGCCTATAGATGTGTATGGGACGTACATTAGCCACTGTTTTCCAGATCGGATTTTAGTCAATTATGATAATGGGAAGCATGGGCGAATAGCTAGATCATGTTCGATCCTATACAAATTATATGGGGACTCACATAGACCGACGGTGTGCCAGGTGGAGGGAACTAACAGACAATACCCCTGGATACGGTACTTTTATATAGCTAGGTATACGCGGCTGATTTAATTTCGACTCCGTGCTCTGAGGGAAACATGAGCCCCCACACAGATCTGAAATGTAACTTGCCTTCGGTCAGCCGCAGCAGGAAACTTTAAGAGGCCCAGAACTGATGTCATGCCTCCCCTCCCTATGATTTATGCAAGTGCACGCATAGATCCCTCACTTGCGACAGACGACCCTTAGAGACGATATGTTGATCCATCTGATTGCAATGCTACGTACTTACGCATGTACGTCCTAGGTGGATGGCCGCATTCCTCGTCTGTGCAGGAAAGCCATCGTTACATGCATGCGCATGGCCAGAGACGGTGAAGACCAAGACACGTTTTTCCTGGTACCGCCAAGCCGCGGCAGGCGTGGCTGGGGACCGCCCTAAATGATGAAAAGTCGCGTGGGAGCTGGAAGCCCCGTAAAGTACAATAGTCGGCCAACGGAGGGACTTGGCGAAGCGGTCGGTTTGTGGGGCCAGTCTTCCTTTAGCCGCCGCCCGGGAGTCAGGGGGCTCACGATAGCCCCTGAACAAGGGGGCCGCTAAAGGAAGATCCCTCTTTGACACCGGCGTTCCTAAATTCTTGGCCGGGAATTTTCGATTAGTCATTACGACACGCGTTATGTATCAATCGGACTTAAAACTCAGCCAGGATTACGAGTATCAACGGGGTGAACAGCCAAGAGCTGTGCCGGTCAAGCCGATAAGCCTCTTTTTTACACTCGAGACAAGAGGTATATATCCACGTGAATTCGCGAGATTTACCTCAAGACCTCGTCCACGGGTGGCTGTCTCATTAATTCCTGCTGTATTCATGTTGCATGTTCCAAATATTTACCCTAGGTAAGGAATTCCAACCTAAATATCTAAAGCGGCGTCTCTCCGTTGCCCGTACTACAACATATCTGGGGCACTGCTACACCGCATAATATCGAACTGGCTGGAGCTTCTCAAGGAATCAGGCCTGATACTACCCGATGCCAAACCCCGGCCCTAGCAGTGCTAGCACTAACTTCTAACTAGGTAAGTCTAGGTTTTGATAGCCAATTCCTATTGATGCGGATGTAGAAGTGTCCCCGACAAGTTTGTTACGCTACCTAAACACCGGATCCGGTTCCCCGCATCGTTTCTTGATCGACGTCTCGCAATACTTAGTATGGGGGGTAATAAATTGACCCAGTCAGGTATTCGCGCTTATTTTGTACCATACATATATATAATTACTGAATCTACTTGACCGTATACTACGCTGATATTAATATGGTACGGTATCTAGCGCGCCCCATAGGTACTTGACAGGGTAGTTTTATATCGGCCTCCTACTACGTATACGAGACTAGATTGTGATATTAGCATCATTCTAGAATGAATCTAATTGTCCCCACGCGAGCATATCTCCGGTACCGACGAGGCACTACGCTCCGTCCGATTGATGGCCAAAGCCACTACGGCATAATGAAGCATATGGTTGGCGTTGCCATCTGGACTCTGGGTAACGTGAGAAAATAGTTCTGGTAGAACCCGTAGTAGCCTACAAACTACAGCTCTGCCTAGCGATCGACGCACTGATATGCGAACACAATGATTGCTTCACATCTCTTCCGCGAAAGCTTGGTAGGTGTGTTCTTTATTGCCGCATGGCGTGTGTCCCTTCCCAGACCGATACATGTTCATTTGCTTTTACGAGGTGGTGCCATTGATCAACGCCCTCTGCATGCGCAACGTACATCATATGGAGCACCGGGCAGCCGGAGAATCCAACCCACATCGTGGTCCGCGGCGAAGCCTGCCGAATAAAGATGGGACCCCGTCCCAGGGGCATGGATTTGGATTTCCCCGACTCTGTGGTCGAGCTCCGTCGCGCGACTCGTCTTCTCCCCCAACTCTTCGTAAATGATGACGTGTCTGCACGTGTAGTATCAGCTAGCTGCATGACGCGGATCGCGGGATCGCGACGATTTAAGGGACGGTCGACGCCCTCGTCGTCTTGTCGAACCCGGCAGATTTGCTATTCGTGTGCGTACGGACAGTCGTAGGCTCGTGACTCCTTTAACCACCTTTAGCTTGGCCCATCTCCACGATGATATCCGTTAGCGCTGACGATCTGCTCGCGTTATGACCCAGCCTTGCACACAGAAACGGCCATTCCCGTGTCGCACGCCCAGGGATTTCTCGCAGAGAAGGGTATGGCTTGCTTACTACTACATACGTGGTACATCATCTCATGCCGGGAACAGCCTTCCGTGCCAGAGTTGACAAACGTGCGGTTCACAGTTAGCTGAAGCCAAAAAGAATACGCCAAGCGGGCCCATCATCGGCGGTACACCCTAGAGACCACCCGAATCATGCGCTGGGAAATAGATTGCCTAAAACGTCACAGGTCCTGATAAGCATTGGAAGAGAGTCCCCACAGAGGTCCGAAAAGATCGGCTATGCTACTCGCAGAGAGGGACGACGTAACCCTCTCTCTATACCTTTATGACTGACGTCAGGGTTCGCGAGCGAGACAATATCTGCCATAGCAGCAAGTCTATTCTACATACTAACGTCGATTCCGTCTTATATAACCAAGTCCTATTCGGGACTGTCAAAGAGCTTGATATTCTGTGCTCCATCCTTGACAATAGTTGCAGCATATCGATCGATACATGACCTCAATTTAAGCGAGCTGCCCAGCTCCTGTGCGCTTGGTGCAATTCTAGGCTGCAGCCATCCCTGTCGCACATCCTCCAACAACCCCCGTTTTGGTGGTGCTGTCACCGACTCCGCCCGGCTCCGCCTGTTGGTTTCTCCGTTGGACCCCCATCCACAGTGCACGACCCCAGAAGGAGCGGTTCATACTACCCGTAACATCAATGCACACGATGTGGCCGAAGGAGCTTCGAGCCAGTCCCCCGTCCTACCTACCGTAAACTAGAAGCCGAAAGGCTGAAGGGAAGCATCATAAACCAGGACGCTGCCAATAAGAGTCTTTTGACCACTTTGGAGCAGTGTACGTGGCAGACCGAGGAAGCGTCAACTGGCAAAAGCCAAGTACTCCTCACATACTCGGAGGAAGACGGCGTGCGGACTCAACGCAGGCGACAGAAGAGGAAAGCGCGATATCGGGCAGACCGTCGTTTTCTTGTTTTACCAACTCTCTTTGGCCTAATGCCAGCAGGAACACTTAGATTTACCGCCCTGACTGACTCGAGCTAACAGAAAGCAGGATATTTCGCGGGCCTGATAATTACGCTAGCGTGTCTAGAAGCCGGCTAATATAAGAGGACTGGATGGAGACGGTAATATGCGATCGCCTTCCGAAGCGTCGTCTTGGGCCTGCCTGATCTTCACAATGTTTCTCGCCCTACGAGCCACGTCTGACAACACGGCCCCGCCGATCCAGGATGGTCTCTCTTTCGAACGAGGCGTTCACTTTCCCATGCTGGGCTTCAGTGGATATCTTCCGCCAAGACGACTCGCACTACACTACAAAACTATTCGCAGGTTGAACAGGAACATCGGTGCAGTTGGCAACTATTAATGTTGCATGGCCAATCATTGTTCCGGCTTCCTCAACTAACAGAGCACACGAGGACAAGGGAAACTTCACCGCTATTCGTATTCGGGAGGAGAAGGCCATGAAGCTCAGAATGTGCCCCTTGCAATGCTTGGTGGTTCTTGCGACTTCGAGGACGTCCTGCCCTGAGGCTGCAATCTTATCTGGACTGAGATAAGCTCTCCTTTTGCGCTACGTTTCAACCGAGCCTTCAATGTGGATCCTCAACATTGTCTCTCCTTTAAGATAATATGGCAGTTACAAGATATCTTTACCACAGGCGCTGGGTAGCGAAGAGATTCGGCCACGGATTTCTCGCAGCCCGGCGTATTATTACGTGTGCTTAGTGGATCCGGAAGTAGGCAGTGACGAGTTCTGCTTATATCAAAATGTCTTGCTCTAGGGACTTCGAATTATCAGTGAGTAACAAGTTAGAGGGGATGTGGCACGATCACTTGCATGCCGACGTACATGACATCATGGACATTATGCGAGTCCACGTTGAGCTTGAGGCTCTCGGGTCCATGCATCGGGCCCCTGCTCCCGGATCTCTCCTAGACGGGGTGATTATCCTACAACCCGGCTACGGCGTATTCAACTCAGAAATATTGCTGCGTAATGACAGGAAGTAGCAATTTGCAGTACCGTTACAGTATCTCACCGGGCTTTGGCTTTTACGCAGAACTCGATGCAGACGCATAAGGTCTCTTACAGGCCACAAATATCAGCCGGGCAGCTCGGGGAGCCGGAAAAGGGAGCGTTCAACAAATGAGCTAGCATCTACGGGGTCGAGAAAGCGCCCTGCATTCGTCACCATCATGATCCGTGCGCGTGGTTTGCTAACCTCCTTGATTGCAACCTATATCACTGGCGAGGGTTGCCGATTCTCATGTGGTAGGCCGGTGGCTTTGCGGCGCTTCCGGTGGTGGTGAGTTGAGCACATAAGTAGAAAAGGCACACGTAACTTAACGTACAACTCGCTACTGGGCATAAGAAGCTCCTCGAATAATGAACGGGACTGTGACGAGGAACCCAAGTTGTTCGTGGATCCACTCACTGCGGCCCCTATCGGGCCAGGTTTGGCTTTCCTGAAAACAGCATCCTACGCGATGACGCATAAGCTTATCCATACACTAGTCGCAGTTAAAGCCAATACTTGAGGCTGTTTGTCAAGCAAGCATAGATAGAATGGGGGGAGCGGGTGACTGGCCCATGGGCGTCAGAGAAATAGACCAGACGCAACAAAGCCTCTTCTGGGACCGAAAAGGTGGTGCAGGAGTGTTCAAAGATGGTGTGGGCGATGAAACAATAGGCGAATCGCTACGCGAATGGTTTTGGGTATCCATGGGTCCCCGTGCTGTTGTACAGGCTACCGCAAAGCATCCCCCTCCTTGAGGTCGTCCCTGTAATTCTTCTGCATGGCGTCCCTCCCAGGTCCCCCTTCTCTCGCCTTGATGCCTCCCCCGACGCAAAGGGGATGCCGAGCGGCAGATGTTACCCTCAAGCCTGACGCCGACCGCCTGTCTAACATCGCGTTGTTCTTCGCGCGAGATACATACGTACCCCTGGGGACCGCCGAGCTCCAGCGCCGCCGTGGCCGGGGGCCGGCAAGACAAGCCCCCTTTGCGTAACTGCTGCTACCCAGCAGGCGAGTTGTCCGGAAGATATACGCCCAGCCGCCATATATCTGTGTCCTGTTCTCCGTCTTCATGGTTAAGTTGGCGTTTTGAGATCAGAATTCAAGACTCCCCTTGTATCCCGGTCGGGAAGTTCATGGCGGCTGTCTCTGTTACAAGCTGAACGGATATGTTATGATTTCTCGTTCGCTTTATAGCGAGGTATATTCCCGACTCATTCTCGTAGCTTCGTCATGATCGAACGTCATCACCACCCAATAAAATGTATTCCCCCATCCTCTGTGGCTGCCGGACGAATGGGTGGGCGGATGGCGAGGCTCAGGTGAGATTACGAATGTCAGTACTTAGTAAATGAGAGGTCCAACACCATAAGCGGCTGGAGTTATTATGAGTGATGTCCCTACCGTGCGTTACACCCGGATGCTTTCGACGTCACTATCAGAGTCGAAGTAGGGCGGCAATCATGAAAGATCCATCGTCTATCATAACTTCTGCCTCGTCCCCTGGCCGGGCCTTACGTAGCATAAAATAAAAAAGCTGTTTGGCAGCAAGGGCGAGTGTCTGCCAGCCTAGGCCCTAGAACGGGCAAATCGTTATTGGGATCTCGGCGTATCGCCGGTGAACTTATGCGGCTAGTTTCGCACCATTGCACTACTACAGGTTCCCCTATATCTTCCAGAAAACATAGTCCGGCCGGGAAATGCAGCATTGCATGGTGAGAATCCCAGGCCGGTATTAATATACGAGAGATATCGTCTCAATACTCACTAATTTACATAACGACATCCATTATCGAGCTAGGCCGAGCAACCTGACCTTGCAAGAGGTGACGGGCCTCAGTTCGCTGTGCGGTCGAACTCCCCGTTCAGTAATCGACGATCTTGAGCTTGCCCCTGATTTCCTCCGGCAACTCCTCTTCCGTTATTAGTCCCATCTTCACGCAGTCTCCCCAGAAGAACATCGCTCTCGAGTGTGCGTATCCCAGGTAGTCGAATGCTTCCGCGTCCCCTTCATCCTCCTCTGGGACACCCGCGGGAGCTGGCTGAGGACCCCCGGTCTCACCTGCCGCCTCAGCATCATATCCTGGGATCTTTGCTTGCAAGATGCCCCAGGCCACCCACTGTGCGCTGTTAGCAATGCGCCAAAGCCGCGTCTCTTCCATGAGCTCGGTGACCTGCTGATCGACTTGATCTTCCCGGCGCTTCTCCTCTTCTCGCCAACCACCTGGAGGAACGCGGGCATCTAGCATGAATTCCACGATCGAGCTCGAAGGGCCAGATGTCGTCGGGTTCAAGCTCGGCGTGGTAGGAGCAATTTGAGGTGTCGATAGGGGTGTAAGATTCGGGGTCGAAGCTGCCGGGTGTGCGTACTCCGGTCGGTGCTCTACATACGCTTTGATGAAGCGACGTTGCTCGTCCGGCTTGGGATACATGGATGGGTTGAATGCATGCGGTTCCCTCTCATCGTGGTAGTTATAACCCCACTCGGTGAAATGATTTGCAAATTCGAGGCCCCTCATATTAGCGGCGGCATACTCGAAGTCTATAACGACAAGCTGCTTATGCTCGTAGTTAGGCTGCATCAAGGGGGAAGTTGTATCGTCCGGACGGACCCGTAGAATGTTACCATATTGTGTCTGACCAACATTAGCGCTCGATCCGACTCAATGTCTCAAATGGGGGATTCCTTACGTCGTTGTGGGCGAAGACAAGGTGATCCCGTATGATTTTGGGGTTACCATAGCGGTCGTCAAGGTACCGCCTGTATTTATCGACCATCCCTTTGAATTTCGCCCACTCCACGCCGCATATAAGGCCTCTCTCCTTCCAAGCGTCCGCAGGTCCTCTCACAGGGCCAAGATTTCCTGAAAGTATTCTCTTGTCCAGGAAGCGAATCGCTCGTTCCACTGTTGAAAGCCAGCTATCCCAATTTTTCCAGACTGCAGGCCCCGCTTCCCGTTCCTCATCCAGCAACTCAATGCCTTCGTGCAGTTCTCTCATCCGCTTCGCAATCTGCTTGGAAGTTTGAGGTTCCCTAATGTTTGCTGCGGTTAGGGTAGTAGCGTTGAGATACTGTTCAAAACGCCCATTGCTAAATGTTCCCAATAGCCGAGGCCCGATTTTCTTACGGGCTAGACGTTGAAGAACACTCAGTTCATTTTCCCGGTCGATGATGTTGTCCACTTGCGGCCCGTAGATCCTCAGAAGTAGTTTTGCTGGCGGTTTCTTGTTTTGTTCCGTCTTCTCCCTCAAACCGTCCGGTGGGCACACTACGTAAACGGCGTTAGTGAGAGCGCCACTGAGACGTTCCACACTAATAGATTCGCCGCTGTCCAAGGCAACTCTCCGCCAACCCTTGAGCCTTAAAGTGTGTGCAAGCCTGATGATCTCGTTCTTGAAGGTGATCCATGCGATGCGTTCTTTCTCCGCTTTCTCCTTCGAGCTAGAGCTCTGGTCCTCCAGAGAACCGGATCTCCCCCCGGAATAGCTCATCGTCTTGGAATTGTCAAGCACTGCATCGCAACTTGGAACCAAGATGTCGCCGTCGTACCACTCGGTGTCAGATGAGGCTGTCCGATGTAACTGAACTGAGCGTTTCCGCTGGGGTTTCCTGCCCGATCTGGAGCTATAATGAGGAACGGACTTCAGTCCCAAAGCGCTCATCCCTTCCTCAATAATCCTCTGTAGTCTATCAAAGGACACCTCGCTCGATTGTGAATCGACCGAAGTACGCCTTGCCAGATGAGGCAGCGGCACTTCGGTGTCGTTGCTGATATGGTTCGAGGATTTCCGCTTTGATGAATGGGCCCTCCTTGATTTCTTCCTGTTTTGGCTTTTGGTTCGCTCATGCTCCAGCCAGTCGGCAACTTGGGCTATCAGCCTTTCACCAAGATGATTCGCCCGATGTCTATGGTGAGGGTGAGAAGCACTGGCTTCTAGGGAAGTGTCATGAGGAGATGGACTGCTCGTGAGGCTATCTAGAACCTCCAAGCTAGATTGGCTGCGCAGTGATGTCCTCGATGAGTCGCCGCTCTGTAATGGCGGGCGTCCACTCAGGCGCTTCCCTACGCCGGCCGAGAAGGAGCGTCTCTTGACCGGGCCGCCCTCTGGTTCGGACTGTTCGGGCTCGGCTATCTGTACCGCTGAAATGGATGAGCATGTGGTGCCAAAACGACATGGAAGAATATTTGGGGCATTTCCTTTTTTGTGTTCAACTTCAAATTATTCCAAATCCTACCGATCTGCATAGAATCCAGGCAGACGGGATTTACAGTCGACCATGCTGTACATACTCCAAACAAGTTGCAATGCACTGATGGCAGTGACAGCAGGTGCAGGTGGTCTATGTCTAGACGCATGAAGGGAGGGGAACAAGATCAAAAGACCAACAAACCTTTCACGCTGGTGGAGGAACTTCCAGCAGGAGTCCGGTCGCTATCATCCTCAGGTCTCAAGGCAGATCGAAGCGGCTGTCCCTTGAGGGAAGGGGTTGGCGCCGGGGAAGGAGATGCCGACATGGCCCACGAGAGTCCGAGCTTCCCTAATTTTGGTGCTAAGTACGTAGTCCAGGAAGAAGAAGAGTGAGAAAAGGAAGTAACCGGCCGTGTCCTCTACAATCTTGAAGTTCAAGTCCGAATCGCCGTTCGACTGTGAGTGCAACGACTGATTATAAGAATCAAGGTCTCATCTGATGATGTGATATCAGCAAGGCGTGCCGGGGTCTTTCTTCCGATTGGGGAAACCGACGTAATGGCTGGTGTGTGCCTTTGCAGGAAGCAATGAGACGTCGCAGATCGATAAAACTTTATAATCCGGCCAGTATAAGATAAGGTTGTATATATGTGCGCATGGACCTGTGCATGAATGTACAGCCCCGCCTGACATGCAGAATGTCGGTTATCGAATTAACTGCTATCAGAAACTGCTATCAGGAATCGCTACCGTTCAAAGGTCGTCGTCCATAAAATGCAACGCGAGCATTTTCAAAGAAACAGTATGTCGGGAATGTGAAAATTAGGTGGGCTTAGGTAAGTACGCATGCGGATTCCTTCAAATGCGACGAGGGGGGAGGGGGAGGGGTAGAGTACAGTATGTACGTAGGTGGGCGATCTAACTCGGAAACTGCATTTAGGGACCGGGCGGGCGTTCTTGGCTACATACATCCATGCGCATGTGACATGTGATAGGATCTCTTAACTGCATTGGCTGTTTTGCTTGTATGAGCCGCCTGGCTTGGTCCCCGACAGTTGCATATCGGTGACAACCTCGTTAAGGTAAGCATAAAAGTCGGCATGCCCTTATCCCGTCAGCAGATGCTGTAATGGAGGGAGTCATCAGGAAATTCTCACGAGGGAAATGGCAATGTCGCCTACGACATGCCCTAGGACGATGTTCAAGCTTGATTGATAGCTACCTACTCTCCACGATCACCCCACAGTGAGACGACATACAATCTCAGCAGTAGGCGCTTAAGCGCTGCCACCCCTTTCTCACATAGATACCCCTGTAGCCTCTGATTAGCAAGATAGTTCTTTTACCCTAGACTTCTGCGATTATAGGGCATTTTTAGGCCTATATCTTGCTTCCCCTGATGAATCTCAGTATGCAACAAAGGCCACTCGCAAGCATGGACAGAGACTACCTCCAGTCCTCCTGTTTCAGGGCCCAGTCTACCGCAGCCTTCACGTCGTCGACGACCACCCGGGGCTCGTGCGTCGGGGGCCCGCGCTCGGCGCTCCAGACGCCGGTGCGCACGAGGACGGAGGCCCAGTCGGTGCCGACGGGGCTGCGGTACTGGTTGGCGCCGCGGATATCGGAGTCGGGGTTGTCGCCAACCATGTATACGCGGCGGAGGGGTCCGAGGCGGTCGGGGTCCGTGCCGAGCACCTTGGCGCGGTGCGTGTTGAGCACGCGCTCCGCGTACCCGTACGTGAGGTCGTGGGGCTTGCCGATGACGGTGCTCCTGAGGGCCCCGGCGGCGCCGCCCGTGACCTCGCGCCAGATGCCCCTCAGCGCACCCTGGAACGCGCCCTGCCCGAACCGCGGAAAGTGGTACTGCGCGGCCCAGAAGAGGTCCGGGTTCGAAAAAAATAGCCGTGGCTGCCCGTCCCCCTGCCATCCCGCGTTGGGCAGGTCCGCGCGGCCGTTCTTGGGGGAGTACGTGCCCAGCACGCCGCCGCGTGATAGCAGCAGGTCGACGATGATCTGGATGTCGAGCGCCCAGTCACGGGGGTCGTTGAACACGAAGATGGCGTCGATCTTGGGCTGCGGCGTCGGCAGCGGCCGCGCCGTCGCCGCATACAACTCCTTCATGAGCGGCTCGAACGGCCAGATGGACGGGTGTGCCATGAGGATGTCCGCCGGCGTGATGACGTTCCGGAAGCCGTACGCCTCGGCGATCTCGCGCGACTTGGCGGCGTTGGAGCCCGTGACAAGGATATTCTTGTCGCGCAGCCCCTCCCCCTCCGGCCCGTCGTGCACGAGCTCCTGGAAGGGCGTGTGGGACTGAACGAAGTTGTCCGTCGACAGCGGGACGTCGAGCCTGGCGCTCAGGTCGGACACGCGCTCCGTCTCGTGCTTGCCCCCGCCGTTGGTCAGGAGGATGAACGGGATGTTGTGTTTCTGGAGATACTGCAGCGTCTCCGACGCCCCGGGAATCGGCTTCGCCACGTGCAGCAAGACGCCATCGATACTGCAGCTTTTCTAAGTGTTTGGGTCCGCCAATGATGACGTTGTGGGTGAACTTACTCGAACGCGAACGCGAACGGCGGCGGCTCTTCTGCACCGGGCTTCTTATCCGTGCTGAACCCCCTCGCGGGAGCCGGAGCGCTACGCAGCTTTACAGTGCTGTAAGGACCGGGGCTTAATCCATGCCGCGTCGACCCGGCCCTCACTAAGCTTGGAGCTCCAAGTGTAGTGAGGGAAGCTCCCAGGTGGGGACGCAAAGTCTGACAAGAGGCCGAGTGAAACGGCGCGCCGCTAAGCAATGTCCGGGGGAAAGCCTTCATTCCGAAGGATTGCCTACGTATTTTATCGTAGAGTCATGCTCGCCGCACCGTTCAAAACCAGCAATTGAGTTCTGAGGACGAAGCCCCATCGAGACCCGACCTGCCCTTGGCCCGAACTTCCGTTTACCACTTAACAGAGTAGGTATTTATCGGAGCTTATCGGATAAGAGCTTAATCATCAAGTTCGAGGGGTTCTCATATGCCACGAACATAGAGTTGTAGATGACAACGAACTTGTGGAATATTTACAGTGCTCTGTTTTTGAGGATTTATTGACGGGATCTGAGGATAGCTGTATTTATGAGATAATTCTAAACATTTGAAGACGCTCGTCATGTTACATGACAGGATTTTCGGGTCCGAGTCTACTGCCGGCCGAGAGTTATCCCCCTTTTATGTTATATACAGAGACGTGCATAGAATGCTGGAACGTTAATTTACAAAGATATGGTACAATTCGAGCGGAGTGTCGGCCCCAGTACCATCTGTAGAGGCATAGCCAAAGCGTTGCTTCATGCGTAACTATGTGTTTATTTCAAGCTGCCGCTCCAATCCCCCATGTGGTCGAGAATGATCCTGGCAGCCTGCTCGGGACTGTGCTGCCTCCCCAGCGCCTCGACAAAGTCGCCATCGGGGTCCATGAGATAGAAGTATATGCTGTGGTCGACGAGGTAGTCCTGCCCCGGCTTGACGTCCCGAGGCGTGCTGAAGTAGACGCGGTACGCCTTGCACACGGCCTTGATCTGCTCGTACGTGCCCGTCAACCCGATAAAGCCCGGGTGGAACTCGCGCAGGTACGACTTGAGCACTTTGGGGTCGTCGCGCGCGGGGTCGCATGTGATGAAGACCGGCTTGACGGCGCCGGGGCGCTCCGCCTCGACGATGTCGAACATGCGTGCCATCTTGTCGAGCTCCTCGGGGCAGATGTCGGGGCAGTGCGTGAAGCCGAAGTAGACCTGGGGTGCGGAACCCGCCAAGTGTCAGCCCGGAAATTCTCTCTCACATGGCATAAATACAAGCCAAGAAGGAGAGACCAGTAATTAATCGCAATCCTAATAGTGTGAACGGAATGGCGATGGGGTCCCACAACTCACCAACGAATACTTCCCCTTCAAATCCTCGCTCGAGAAGGGTCGGCCCTCGTGGGCAATGAGCTCGAAGGCGCCGCCGACCTTCGGCCTGCCGACGCCCTTGGTGGCCTCGGCGACGCGCTTGCGCTGCATGCGTTGCTTCTCATGCTCGAAGTACCACACGAGGCCGGCGCCCGTGACGACGAACAGCAGTCCGGCCTTCCACGAGAACGGGCCCGTCCGGTACCGGCTCTTCGCCTCCTCCACCGTCCTCGCCTTGTACCGCCGCTGTTCGAAGAAGGGTCGGGGCTGGCATCTGGGGCACTTCGGTATAGCTGCTGCCGGACTATTATTTCTGTTGTGTACGAGCGGCCGGGAAGAAGACGCGGAAGGGCGGGCGGATAGAAATCGCCTGCATTGCTGCTCTCGGGGTTGCTGCGGCTGCTGTAGGAAGGATCGCAGAAGCAAACGGGAGGAGCTGGCCGACCGCGACATGGCCGAGTATGCACTGTTCTGCCTCGTGCGCTGGCGTCTGTGGCAGATACAACTTCGGTGGTGATTGCCCCTCGTGAATCTCACTGAGATGCTGACCATTCGATAATGGGGGGAAATCACAAATCTGAGAGCTACATGCGCCACATCCCGGGCCAAGGCAAGCTCCAGCCACAAAAGCTCACTGGTACGGTATCTGCATATCCCGAGGACGTTTACCTGCATATGATTGCTGGCAGACCATAGCTCCAGCTCCGCCGATATGCTGTACTTAGAACAACTGGAACCTTGAATATCTGCGAGTGGTACGAGAAATCACTAAAACTCACTTTACCGCGATAAGGCACCAAGTGAAATGTGTATGGATTCATCTTTCATGATGATCCAGCAGACTCCAGTTGATTATCATTGCCTATGTACCTCAAGGAGGTAGGCCGAGTTTCGGTAAATGTAGGAATGCTACGGCTAGCGAAGCATACATCAGTGGCAGTCGACGAGGTCAAACTTGGGGAATCTCGTGTCCCAAACTCCAGCCCGGGAATCTCGTAGTAAGTCACGCACTGGAATGGGAACGGCAGGAACAATCTGGGTACAGTACTCCAACAATATTTTTCTGTTTATCCGTAGCCCTATATTACTACAAGTACAAGCCGTGCCGTCGTCCAGGAACAGACCAAGGACGTCCACATCAAGTTCCTCCGCCAATATCATCATCAGTCCTTAGCCGTTCCAGGTTCCTTAACGCCCTCCCGGCGTGGAGCCTCATTATCCACAGGAGAAGTTTGGTCGATTACGTTACTTGTTCGGTGGATATGAGAGGGGGGAGGGGAAGTCTAGGGGAAGAGCAGTATGTGCAGATGCAATGACATGCCTCGAAAAATGCTATCGAACGTATGCAGTCCACCTTGCCGTCTTTGCCTCCCCACAACCGCGACGCCTCGCCGAAACAAACGAGTCAAAAGCACTCTATTCCAGCGCGTCTTCCGTACGCCCATGCGGAAAGCCTCCTTCTCATTTTAGAGAGGCCATAACGAGGAAATCTAGAAAAAAGAAAAAATCAAACGCGATTAGGTGCCGTCATCATGGTCTTAGAGAGAAAGTATGTCAGAAGCATACATCTCCCATGTAATCGAGAAACTCGATGATGCGTTCGTCTCGGGAAAACCTTCCAATGGGTCGCCTCCGTGATCTAAGGGACCCAAAGCTGTCGAAACTTTTGCCAATGTGCCGCCAACGTGCCGTCAACTGGCTCAATGGGGTAGTTGCAAGAGGATATGAGAAGAAGATGTGCTTAAACTCGGCCAACCTGGCTTGCGCTAGTGCGGCTTCGCTCGTCATCCTCCTCAATCACATCGCTCAGACGTGTAGGGTGGTGATGCCGGGGCATCTGCTCCATCTCCTCCCAGCCAGATGAGTAGCCCGCTCCCGAGTAGTCGGGGTTCGCGGAATACTGAGGTTGGTGCGTACCGCTGCCGGTGGGTCGATAGACCTCGGGCTGTGTTGCCGGCGTCTCAAAGTCTTCTACTCGAACGTCAGAACTCTTCAGACCAAACATTGGGCGGGGAAGCGGGGGCCCAGTAGGTTCTATGCAACTTTAGGGCCTGAACATGTACTCACCATCGCTATAACCCTCGGAGCCATAACTTTGCTGATGGTGAACAGCCGGCGCAGATTGATATGCGCCACCGCCACTCGCCGACGCCGGGGTGGGCTGAACAGCTGGAGCTTGCGTATATTCGGGATGCGCAGCCCGCGAAGTAGGCGATCGCGTGTAGTCGGAGTGCTCCGCTTGGCCGTAGGGACGGGGGTCTCGCTGGCTGTCACCTCGACCGGCACTTTGGGTCATGGGGACGACTTGAACACCACCCACAATGGTGGGATGGCCTTGTTGCAAGGATGCGGTGCGGTCTCGCTCTTCTTGCTCGCGCCGGCCGAGTTCCTCCCACGCACGACGGGCCTCCTCCTTCGAGATCAGTAGCTCCTTGCGCATTTCTGCTAGCTGCTTCTCGAGTTTCGAAGTCCCCTTCTCCTTCTCGAGGGCTTTTCGAATCGCGTCTCCTCTGGTTCGTCGCTCTTCCTCCAGTGCAGCCTCTAGCAACGCCGCGACCTCCTGGTGGCGCTCCAATTCAGTACGAGTCTCGAAGAACCATCGCTGAAACTTCCGCTCTGATGAAGCACGCAGGCGCTGTAGCTCGACCACGGCATGGAAAAGATTGGCACCGGCGGAGGAAAGGTCAGTAACCTGTCGAGCCAACTGCTGCGATATGGGATCATTGCTAATTTGCTGCGCGTTCTGCTCGAGACGGCGGATCCAAAAGTTGGTCAGACCCTCCCAATGAGCAGAAAGCGATTCCCAGCGCTCAAATGCGTGGGGGAACGCGCTTCTAGCTTGGGATCCCCTCGCGGATGTGGAGCTTTCGGGGGGGGGGGGCTGATTTCCAGAAGTCATTCCCGGGGTGGTAGCACCAGGGATCGGCTGCGTAGGAGCAGAGGTGCCTCGCGTATGGCGCTGTGCACCTTGAGCCTGGTTATCACCGGGGACTTTTGGATACGCTCCAGCACGGTTGCCCTCGTCAACTTTAGCACGGTCAGCGGAAGTCTGCGCCGGGCGTCGTGTGGAAGATGCATCCACGCCGGTGCCGGAAGGAACAGGACCAGCGCCAGCAGCAGCGGCCGCCGCCGCGCGACGTTCTCTTTCTTTCTGGAGAGCCTCTTCTGCGGCACGCGCCTCCGCTTCGGCATGCTCTCTCTCTAGACGTTCTCTCTCCAGGCGTTGTCGTTCCTCACGGGCCGCTCTCTCTTGCATGATTGCGCGCGGACCCTTGATCCCAGGAGAGCCAGTGGGGGCAGGCGCGCGCGCCGCGATAGGACGTGACATCGGGGTGGCCGTGCCGTTAGATGTGGCGGGAACGCCTCCAGAAAGATCAGCCATTTGGGCGAAAATCTCCGGATAATCGAGGGTATACTCCTTTGGGCCTCTTAGTCCTTCCTCAAGCGCATATAAAATAGCACGGTGAGTATTCTTTGAGATGCGGACAGCCGGGTGTCGCCGGGATTGAGCCTGGTCTAAAGAAAAGTCTGTTGATTGGGGCTGTTGCGAGGAGGGAGAGGTTGAGGATTCGCCAACAGAATCAGTCAAATCCTGTGAGGGTCGACGTCTTGGTTGCCGAGACTCTTTCTGAGCTGGGACACGAGGGTAGGCACCAGCAAAAGGAAGGACTCTTCCTTGGGGGCCAAAGGAAACAGTGACTTGCTCGGGTCGTGAAGGGACTGGTTGCTCCTCGGGCTTGAGTCTCGGACTCGGAGTGGCAGAGAACCGAAAGGTCCGGCGAAGACGATGGTGGAAAGGAGGTGTAGGTTTCTGCTCCGGAGTAGACGGCGGAGGAGGAGTATGTAGAGAAATTCTGTGCTGCTGGCGCCGATTTCCTGTCGTCGTAAACGGGTCGTCAGATTCGTAACGGTCGTGAGAATGGGAGGTATGTATTAGTTGCGACAACGTTACTGTCGTATTACCCAGAGCAGTGGAAGGGAAAAAGGTAGACAATGTGAAAAAGGGTCACCACACGAGGGGTGACGAAAGAACCGAAGGGTATCAAAGTGCGTAGAGGAAGCTGCTGCGACTGAGCGTGAAGCCGAAGCCAAGAGCCGATAGCTCGCAGCAGGTATCTGGGATGATGGGCGAGGCCTTAACGGAGCTCGACCTCACAGATGATGGTTGCTGTACTTCGTAAATCTCGGAAGTTTGCAGATTATGTGAGGACTAAGTAAAGGGATGGGATTCCACAACGTATCGCGAAGGCAGGCGCGGTGTGTTTGGTACTTGGCATAACCCTGGTGAACTCAGGTTTGGGTAAAGTAGGAGGCTGGGCCAAGAGTGAAAAATGCGGTGGCTAGCAAAATGGTCAGCTGGAGAAACCGGGCGTTTGGCTAAGTTCGCGATGTAAACAAATAATATGCGTTTAAGTGCCGTCTCGCGGATAACTGATATATCGTGGGGACCCGCGCGATGAGGTCGTCGGGGGCGCCAGCAACCTCGACACTTCTTGCTACGTGGTGATGGGATCTGATGCCCGAAGCACCACCATCGCAGACCCAACCGCGACAGCAGCGCTTGGGCTGCTAGCGGCCACGGGCCCCGGGAATGCGTATAGCAAGTTATGTGCTAAGAATTCCGGTCATAAATGAGTTAACTTGAGCATGCTCATGGGCCAATGGCTCGATACACGGCGATATGTTGAGGTAAGATTTTGAAGAAAGCGACGAGCTCTACAGAAAGGTGACGGAGATGAGCGATAAGAATAGATGGAATGCTACTACGGCGCCTTAAAGCCGAAGGACAGTGTGCGTCCGAATATTCTTCGTACGGTGCAACAACAGCTTACACTCTGTGCTTATAGGAGTTATTAACCGCCTATACGGCCGTCGCTCCTGCAAGGAGGTTCTATTGTCGACTATTTTCTCATTCACTTCACGCTTGTATAGAGAGCATCCTGGTTTATACCGTAGTTCAAACGGAGTTGGAACGAAGAGGCTTGGTTCTCAGTGTGGACGAAAAGGGTCTCTCAACCTTCGCAGCTTTACACCTTTTACCCCTCGAGAACTGAGCCATCTCACCTTGCAGCAAGCCGTTAGACGACGGGAGCACGGCCTTTGATTACACGTGCCCAACCAACCCCATCATAGCCTATTCCCGTCTGAAGTTCTTGTCGTTGGACTCGGAGAGGGCGGGGATGGTTTCACTTGCAGATGCACACACTTTATCATTAGCCAGGCCCTCTAGCTAAAGAGAAAGTGGCCGCCTTCACAAGTCTGCACGGTGTAAGACAGTGGCTTGTATGGGAAAACCAGAATGCAAGAGGCTGGTGCAAGTGGGTGTCCACGTTTGGTGCTTGAAGTGTTGGCACTTCTAGGGACAAGGCATTCATTGGTTAGCGTCCTATAGTATTCATGCTAACAGGCATAAGCGACCCCAATAGGGCGGGGAGGAAGCAGTGCGCTGCAAGCCGCATGCCGGGCCCATCCCAGCTGGAGCGGAAGATCCGAGCTGCATCGAACCTTAAGAAAGATACCCAGCACAGGTTGCCAATGCAGCGCGGCGCCGTGAGGATGGTATGTTGTGCAGTTACCAGACAGTTATCCCTAACCAACAATGAAACGGGTGTTGATTTGCAGAGTGCAATTTCTGCCCAATGCTTGTCACGAACGGACATCACAGGTGGCTTAAAAATGTCTTGATCAGAACAAATCTGCAGGTCTCACGGATGACAAATGGGTCAAGCTAAAGGTTTCCAAATGGATTGTTGCAGTACTATGACTCTTTCCTTGCATGTCGTAAAGGGCGGTGACTCGCAGAATATTGAAAGGTTTTGAGGTTAATGTTGGTTGTACTTCCTTTCAGGTATAAGCTCTAAGGAAAAGATCGAACTCTGCAAATGACTCCACTCAGTTACCTTACCTAATGTTAAAATAAGGGCTGGGTGTCCCTTCTACTACCGGTATAGCAGGCCGACAACTTGTGCCATTGACCAATGAAAAGCTTTTGCAGCTGTCCTTCAAAAGTCCGGCCAACCTTTTGATCCTGAGCCGATTGATAGGAGGTATCCAGTTCGAGTAGCTGCTAACTGCCTGTAGGGTGCCAGCTTGTTTCAATGTGACCATAAGCGATGCCGAAATCATCCCCGATGAAAAGCTCAAACAAAGGTTATGGTGTATACCTACAGCGCCTTTTCGACCCGCAAGAGCGGTCGACCCCTTATCTATCGGTACAGTCTACCAGTAGGGTTCTTTGGTAAAGTCAGCGTTCCGAGCGGATAAGTAGTGCAATGTAGGCACTACGGGATATGGGCCTATGACCTAATCCCGTCGAAAGCATATTCTAAGTTGTCCTTGGATCTAGGTAGGTGTATGACTAATAAAGTGTCCAAAAGACGAGCACTTATAGGTGGGAGTTACATGTCATGCTAGGTTCGATTCCTAACAATGTTAGTTGGTCCTCCTTGTCTGTCGCAATCATCTCTTATTAGGGGTTTCAAGGAAGCTGGTCTTCTGCCCCGCCGTCACCAGCCGAATGAACTTCGACCCGGGATACCCTCCTCTCACCCTTAGCTTTTCAAAATGCCATGGAAGCGGGCGGGACCCGAGTCGTGGCTCTGGCTAAGCCGCAGCTGCGGTCAAATATAGCACATCTCCGCATTGGCCCATTTTCTGTGCGTTCGAAATATTTGTCAGAAAGCGTATATCTCGCCGGTGGGCGTAGCTAGGCAGTTCAATCCATCACGACTAACAACGTTCGACTCGTTTGACTCGACATCAGTGTGCCTACCATCGGACATCAGGTGCTGCCTGGCCAAGTACCGTGTTAACGATGAGCAGGTTTAGACGTCTGGCCGAAGCACAGGCACACCCGTCTACTAAGGGGCACTCAGCGGAAGACCATATTCGAACAGGCGTGCTATCTCGTCAGGTATAGTCTAGCACTTACCTATTCCGCTTGCTTAATCCTCCCAGCGGCGAACTTTCTTCACAAACATTTACATACCTAGCCGTTATTCCAAAAAGATTGGGAAATTGTTTGCTAACAAGCGTATAGCGATACCCTCTGGATCTGGATAGAGTATGAGTTGGCTCCAGACACGAAATTACCTTGAGTACAATAGCAGCCTACAGCACGCTCTGGTTTTCTGAACCTGTTCATCCCAGCGCCACTGTAAGCCCAACGTTTACGTCTCATCGGCTGTGACCTTGGTTCTCTAGTGAGATCTGGGTTTCTGTTCCACCTTCCTCCCTTCCTACGGGACGAAAAAAAATGTTGGTGATGATGTGAGGAGCTTATTGTTCAGAGACAACGGTGAGAGCTGTCTGGATCCTCGAGGTGGTCAAGATATGTAAGGCTGTTTCTCCGCTCCCAGTTCCGCACCCCTCGGAAACATGACCGAGCACTGTCAGTTGCCTATTAACCGAGTTTCAAGCAATCACGCTCTGCTATAAACTTCACGACGAACTATTAGTATGTTGCAATCGCTTGACTATGCTTGCCTCTATTTCCGCGGATTGCCCCAAGTCCATAAGGTTCAATACGGAGATATATGAGAACTCTCTAAGTTCTCATCGTAGGTCCTCCCCGGATTAGACATTGGTACGTTTTCAGAAGCTGGGAAGCCCGGGAGTAACCCGCGTATAAACCTTGGTCCGACCGAAGCACCCCTTTTTAGAACTTCTTATTTATGAGCCCAGAAGCAGGAGGGACGAGTGGGCTGTCAGCTGGTTTCCAAGTTTAACTTAACACTCGTTAAGGTTCAGACTCTCCCCTAGCTTCACTGATCTCTCACTACTCAAACGTCTCTCCAGTGGTTATATACTTCCCTCCCTCTTTCGAAAACATTCCACCCCTTTTCTGTTCAAGAGCACGGTTAGCTGACAGGTACTGGCAAGTGATTCTTTCCTAGGATAGCTTTGTCGGTGCAGCTGTTCCGACAATTGATCCTATTGTCACGACCGTAGTGATTAGCCTCTATTCCTTTCCAGGCGGCATATTCTTGCCTTACCAGCACTATCTTCACACCTGTGACGTCACACACGTAAAACCCTTGGTCACTGAGACTTCAGGCGCGAAGAGTAGCGTGGAATGGAAGATACACGAGATTCTCGTAGTGTCCTGATAAGACCCAGTACGAATCCTTCGGATCGGAGGCGTAGCAGATCCCCCGGACGATCCCACCGCCACGCTAGAGACGAGGATGCTTATGCACCGAGTCGCCGCTATCGAGACCGTGAGAGGGAGGATAGATATAGTGAAGGTGGAGGTCTAGGCCGTAGAGATCGGAACGGGGACCACGACCGAACCTCTCGGCGAGACCACCACGAGGTATCTCCGTTATCACCACGTGCTGACCAACCTATAGTAGGTCAGGAACCTTCCGTGCCCACGTACGCATCCCCTAAGGAGGGCGGTGGTCTGGTCGCCGACAGATACATCGCTAAAGGCACATGTTTCGTCGACGAAGAACCTCTCATTGTCGCGACGGCCGAGCAGCTGACTGCTGACCCCTGGAGTCTCGCCCTCCTGTTGGAAAATCAATTTCGGCAATTATCCCACCGGAAGGGTGAAGAATACCTCACCTTCGACTGTCCTCCAGAGGCTCTCTCCGCAGAGGCTCGAGAGGCTATCCGAGCGGGCATCCACTCGTCTTGGAATGACGTCGGCCAGGGTTGCGAAACGCACTTCACCACTGTCGCCGGTATCTTCGAGAGGTACCGTTGCGAACTGGGATCAAATGCCGGATACGGGGTTTTCAATCATTTCAGCCGCATAAGGCAGTCCTGCATACCCAACGCTACCTTCAGGTACAGGGCCGCGAAGGGTAAGATCACGATCCAGGCGGTTCGGGATATCGCCGTAGGAGAAGAGATCAAGCTCTCTTTTATCGACGAAAGGGCCCCGCGTGAGGTGAGCACAAGGAAGCTCTTAGCTAAGGGCCTTACATGCGACTGCCCGGCGTGTCACGGGCCCCGGGCACAGGAGCATGAATTTCGACGCCAGAAGCTTTGGGCTATCGACCGAGTTCTTCGTATCATGAGACGCGACGAGGCCAATCGCAGGGTGACGGCTCCCTTTCGACTCCTCATAGAAGGGCTAGCAGCAGCATTTCTAGCCTTGACGTACGTCAAGACCATGCTGGAAGCGGGTCTGTATAACATGGCACTGGCTACGGCGTAAGTGACGAGACTGTCGGCTTCCTAGTATAGCCGCCACTTCATATAGGTACTGACAATTTCCATTGTCTCTAGATACTACGACTGTGCGATATGCTGCCTGCGAGCCAATTTACCCGACGAAGCAGCCTTTTGCTGCGATCAAGGTAATGAAGTTGCGCTTTGCTGTGGTCTCGAAGATGATGATGAGGAAGAATGGTCAGAGGAGGGATCATCAGACGGCGAAGATGAATGAGACATGCTTACAAACATGTAGTCATTGACAGAATAACACTCCAAACGGCGACGCCAAGATGAGTAATCGAGGTCAATGATCAGCTGATATTCCTCGGAAAGAAATAGAAGGGGGATTACTGTAGTCAGAGGGCACAACAAAGTTAAGGGCTCGTCTGGTCTGAGGGGTGATATGCTCTATCTGAAGTTAGTGTGCTCTGTAAAGAGTAAAAACATGTTGACTAAAAGGGAGTTTGGGAGGCAGCGAGTTGCTGATCAAGAGGACACCGTGAGTTATTTTATCTGCTGGTGGTTTATCATCTCCGTCGGTCGCCGCAAGCTGGAGAGAGGCTATCAAGCCACGTTATGTCAGTAGGAGTCTTAGCCACGACGTCCACACACTTCAACACGACGCGCGTAAGGGCAAGTAGGCCCCTCTATCATGCCTTAAGATCCTTCGTCAGAGCTGGTATAGATGGCAGCGTTAGGGACACAGAGAGCAGCACACTCTGGTCAACGACCCAGAGACGATTCATAACCTGCATCCATCATTGAGTAAGTGTACGCCGTCGCATCTGGGCAACAGATGACTAGAAGGATAGTCAGGAGTTGTACGTTGCTAGGGCTAAGTCCGTCCAACGCTGACCTAGCTCCGTTTATGTATCCCTAGTCAAGCCGGTGCGCCGTTTCCCTAGTTGAATTCACGCTGATTTTCGTGAAGGGAGGCCATCCGCCGGGGCCAAAGGTAGACGCTTAGAACCGTTTGCCCACTTTGTTTGAACAGACACAGGGACACCGGCTTCAGCCGAAAGCTGCCACCATCGTATCGTTACGCAACACGGTCAAAGGGTTGACTTTACCAGGAGACGAAGCCGTATGTAGTATACCCCTGAACGAAGGGATACTTCTCGAGGATCAAGAAAGCGGGAACATAGAGGTTATGCTCATGGTGAATATCATTCAGCCATCTCTGATCCGAATTTGAAAGCTACCTTGACCAACAAGTGCTTAGAATAACTTACATGTACAAGACTATCTAATGTGGATGGATTATGCTCCAAATTCTACTACCTGAGGTGAGTTTTAGCCTCAGCCCCTCTCTCTGGTTTTCCACCCCACCATGGCCTCTCCCACACAGCATACAAAAAGGGAAGCCGACACTCCCCAGTCGTGGTAGTTTGAAGACACATAATCTTTTAGCGTGTCTCAAGCCACTGCCACCCCCCTTGCAAGGTGCTCGAAATGGACCAGAATGGCGCCCACCGTCGAACCTTACAGCCTTTTCCCCCGCACTAGCAGACGACTTCCTGTCATCGGAATGTGGTATGTACAACTTTCCAGCTCAATGAATAGTAAGGACTACGCTATCTTTTATCTCCTTTGGCCATTAGAGAAATGTCCCTGTCTCTTCTCGGCCGTTTCTCGAATTGGGAGAGCGGCAGTTATGGCAATCATTGGCCCCTCGTTGCAGCCGTCAAAAAAGAAACGCTGCAAGTCGATCACATCGGACGCCAAGGCCCTTGGTCAATGACGTCGGTGCCGCTCGGGTGTCTCGGCGCGTCGGGCTATTTCTGAGCTGTCTCGCGTGTGCTATAGCACATCTGGCTAGCTGACAGTATGTATAGGTCCGTCTCTATCCCCTGCCACTTTGTTATGTCGACGAACCTGAGCTAACTAATCTGAGCTAACTGGCCTGACCTTATCGCCAACCTTATCGTCGACCTGGCTAGCCGACAACCTAGGTCGACGGCTAACCAGGCGCTCTAAAGAAAGGGGGCGGGGCGTAAAACGTAACCTTTCGAGTCCAAAAAATTTAATTCGATTTACTTATTCTGGCTAATATAAAGCGTTGTACTAATAGTAGTAAGCTTAGGAAACTGGAAAAGACACGCATTAACCCGAAACTTATAGCAAGTTGCATACAAAAGGTGTATGTGGCAAAGCTAACTTATGGGGCGCGACGCTCCACATCAAACTGGCAATCGCGCGTCTCCCTGCTATCCACTCAAGGGGTTATAGGGAGGGCACATCTCAAGAAACAGTCAGGACGACTCGCGTGCCTGGAATGGACAGCGAGAAAAATGGTTTCCGACACATTCTTCCGCAGTCTACCGCGCCAAAACTCGTGCGTTTACCTGCTTGTTTGTTTGTTGTTCCGCGAGAAGCATTCGTCCCGTCCGTTCTGTTCAGTATGGCTACTCTCATCCCGGTTGGATGTCGTGACTAAGAAAAAGAAAAAAAAGAAAAAGGAAAGGGGAAGTCGGCAGCACCGAGATACGTCAACGCACATATCCCAACGGGAGTCAAGATCTGACCTTGGAAAGGACTCGTCAGATCTGACAGCCCTGCGGGACAGTCAATTTTTTGTCCCCGGCTGCATTGACTCGCGTCCGCTAGGCCTAGCTGCATTTCGCGGCGAAGTGCGTAGCCCACTGGAATTTCCCTTTGCTGTTATTATGCATTCGCATAAACAGCCTCCTCCCTAAGGGGAATTCCTAGGGCCTGGGCCCGCTAAGGGAGCTCCACGAGGATCCAGTGCATCCCTTATCTCCCTCCCAGTTTAGCATTGATTCAGGTCTAGGCGTCCCCGCGTGTCTCTCCAGGGGCTATAGTTCGCATATATGATTGTCGATCCGCCCCTGGTTAACTCGGGATCTACCCGGCTTGACCACCAACTTTGTCGTGGTAGGGCACCGGGTCTCTGACAGCTGCTCTATAAACCCAAAATATCCTCGTCATAGTAGACGAATCTCGATCTGTATTCGACCGGAAGAGCCGTCTTCATGATGGAATTCACCGACCTCTTCGAAAGTTCGTTTGGGGAGAAGGTCGTTGTCCGCGCTGTGGGCGTATCAGACACTCGAAGGGGGTCAGGTGTCGGGGCGACACAACTAGGCAGATCAGGAGCTCGGCCTAACTTCTCTTATCCCAGACTAAAAGGAGGCTCGGGCCGCCATGAGTCCAGTGACAGCCGATCCTCGGTGACTTCAAACAATTCTGTGCCCGAAATGACAGACTCATCCGACTCCGAGGCGTCACTCGACGATGATTACTGCCAGTACAACGCGTCGGCAAGCGAGCTATGGGACAGCTTCTGGCCCAGCATGGAGGAGCCCAATGCTCGAGAGCGGCCCAGATCCTCCATCACGCAACCCTCCCGGTCTACCCAGGAATACTTCTCCGTTGATGTCATAAAACAGTACACAGATGACGCGGAAGACGACTCCGTCACAATCTCTCCGCTAGAGGATAAGTCAGAATGCGCCAAACAGACCCAGCACTCACAAGCGCCGTCCCCGCGGCGGACGAGCAGCAAAAGAGGCCCGGCGAGGTACTCTGTATACCCCAAGCAGCAGCAGCTATCGCCTCCACGGCTTCCACACCCGCCGCGGACTACCTCGCTAAGTTCTGACCGGCCAGATCCCTCACGACATCGCTCCCTGAAGGGCAGCAAGTCAAGCCTCAACCTGTCATCGCTAAGCATGTTAACACACCGCTTACACATCTCCCCTCATTCCGCAAAGCAAGCCAGCCACCCGACCACCGCCAAGTCGGTTCCCGTGTCGCCGGGGCACCCGCTCCCGCCGCCGCCGAAGTCCCTCCGGTCCTCGGTATCGGCCTTCAACCTGCGGGACATTAGCGGCAGGAGCGAGGCTCAGAACAACACCACGGGGCCGCTGTCCCCGCTGGTGCCGCGGATGGCGCTCCCCGAGAGCCCATGCCCGGCGGCGGCGGCGGCCGTCGAGCCCTTCATGTCCGTGTTTGACTTTGACTCGGACGGCGAGTCGGTCGTCGAGACCACGGGCGCGCATGCGCACGAGGGCCACAAGAATCACGGCAGCGGCAACAGCAGCAACAGCGGCAACAGCAGTAACAGCGGCAGCTTCGCCAAGTTCATCGCGCGCGGCCTGCACAAGAAGAGCGCGAGCGAGAAGCAGCGGGTCTCCTCAGCCAAGTCATCCTCCGTGTCCCTTGCGGTGGCGCCGCTCGATTTCGCTGTTACCAATCACGCCGGCGGCGTGGGCAGTGAAAAGGAGGGGGGGGAGAAGAGCCGCAGCCTCAAAAGGGGCGGTAGCTTGGGCCGCATTCTCGGTTTCAAGGGTCGGTGATAATGATTGATGCATATGTCTACACTTAACGGCTCATCGTCTTCTATCCCGCCTGGTCATTCATTGGGCAACATACGTGTTTTATCGAGGTGGCGCCACCGTCTGCGATTTACCTATTTGTCTACCCACGGAGCGGGAGTCCTATCCGGGGGCCCGGAGCGACGGACGATCAAGTCGTCTATCTGTCTCCTATATTGTTATTCAGGGGCGCTGCATCGAAATCTCTTGTGCGAGTTACTGCGTTACTGCTATCATTCCTTTATTTTTCTTTTGTCGTCTCGGGTTGCACTGATAAGGAGGGGAAACGGCCATCCGGCGCTTAGGAATCCAAGGAGTCCGAAGAGGGAACTTGGATCATGAACATGGTATATGTATGACGACGATGAAAAAGAATGGTGCATCGGCGCTTATAGGGGCCTCACCAGCTGCGACGGGATATGACTTACGGATGGTTCGGAAAAGGTTATGAGTGAGAATCTTTCCTTGCAGGATGGCATGGCACACACGGGTAGCTTCCAAATAACAGCAAGGCAAGCATTTGGTATCATCGAGTCATTAGAAATGTTCACATGTCTAAAAAGAGGTTCTTTCGTAAGACAAATCTCGAAGATGGTATCATTCTGCAAAGCGCGCGCTATCTAGAGGTATCTGTATCTGGATTCCATGTCCAATATCAACATATGACCAAAATATTGATCTCGTATGGTAGAATCGTAATTATCGTATGTATGTCCCTGATTTTTCCCGTAACGCCGTGTCCGCATGTTCTCATGCAAATTCATAGCCGTAAAATCCGTGAGGAGGCCATTAATCCGTTAGGCCTGTCATTAGGTATCAATAACCTCCATACACCACGCACCCTTCCGCTGGCTGGATCATATAAACGCGCCGTCTCCATCATTATAAACATTATCCAGTCGTGAATATTTATTAAAAAGAAGTATGGTCGAGAAGGGAGCAAAACTGAGAGAGGCGCTCAGAATGGCTGAGGATTGTCCTCTCTGAAAAGCGAGCGACTGCTATTCGGCAAGCGCGGCTGGGACATCTCACCCCGCGCCTGTTTGTCGTACTGGAGCACGTTTCGGGGGCTCACTGTGTATTTGCTGTGGCGCTTGATGCCCAGACGCTCGTTGTCGGACCGGCCGTAACCGAAGGCCCAACGGCCCTGCCTGTGCCAGTCCTTGCCGACATCGAGCCTGGCCCTCAGCTCCTCAGGGCTTCGGGGATAGTTGAAGGCGGGGTCCGTGCGCAGCTCCTCGTTACAGCAGAAGCTGATGATCTCCGCCAGGCAGGTGGCGGCGTGGGGTAGGCGGAACTGGTCCCTCTTGGGAACGAGGGATGTGAGCCCAAAGGCGTAAAAGAAGAGGAGGGCCAGGACGACGGCGAATGCTGCAATGTTCGGATACATGCGGACTATTCCGGACGGAGGAGTTAAGGCCAAGAACGAGCCGCCCGCCAAGACTGGTATCAGGATAAAGAGCGGCGCCAAGAATGAGATAAACGCAACACGCCAATGCTTCTGCTTAATGGCCTTATACGTCGCTTCCCATGGCATGCATGCGGCGTAGTCCAACAGGAGCGACTTTTCCGCCCTTGAGCCTTCCTCCCGAGCAAGCTCCCCCCAAGGCGTCAGGATTCGCAAAGTGAGGTCGAAAGATTGGAAAGCTAGGAAGAGAATCATGCCGAGGAGAGAAGGGATAAATGAGTAGAGGAAGTTAGCCGCAGAGAATACACCCGTTGTAGGGGCCGCGCTGAGGCCTGGTAGGAAGCCCTGCCTCAGATCGGTGGCTCGGTTGAAGGAGACGACGATGAGGGCGACGAGGAGGACGAAAGCCGTCACGACGAAGAAGGTGATCTGACCGGTACGCAAGCACCATGGGAGGTAACGACTGCGGGCGTCCATGGTGTCTAGTCGCAATCTTCTCGCGGACGACTCCTCTCGTAGCCGGTCCCACATCTCTCCGCCTACCGAGTTGAACGCCATTTTCTCCTCGCCATTGGGCACGCCGATGCTGTACCATCTGGGAAGCTCTGGCGCCTCGGCCGAAGACCAGAAGCCAAGCTTCTCGACGTTATCTCTGAGCCAAAATCTCATGTTCTTCCGGCACGAGTACGTCTCTGTTCCGTGGTACTGGCGCAGCGAATTGCTCTGGGCGGAAATGAAGATGATGTCCGCAAGGGTCCTGAGGTCCCAGTCCGACAACATACCTGTCCGTCTGCCACGCCAGTAGACGAACATGATCACTGTCGCCGAAAGGAACGACACGTATACGGCTACTAAGGTCCAGGCCACGGCCTGTACAGTCGCCCAGGTCCAGGTGCCGTCGACGAGCACGACCGCGAAAAGACTGCACTGTAGGGGGATCGTGAAATTCAGCAGCCAAACATTCAAGATAGGTATCCAAACGTTCCAGGGGCCAACGAGTTGCGGCCAGAGGAAGGACTTTGGATATAGAGGCAGGAAAACAGCATCTCGTCGCTCTCGTACGTCATCAGAAGCCATCAAGGAAAACGGCAGGACTCGAAACGCCGCAGTAATTACGCATTGGGCGTAGACAAGCAAGACTGCTGCAAGGAGTTGTGGCAATATCCGAAACAAGAAGTAGTCGCCCCCATATAGCGTATTACCGTACGGCATGAAGCCATTGCGGCCAACGGAGTATACAGCACAGAAGATCAGGGCGGCGATCATTAAGATACACAGTGACATTAGGAGCAACAAAGACTCATCGCGGAGGATCCAAGGTTTGAATGAGAGCGGAGGGGAACTTCCGACTTTCTCCAGGTCAGCGGCATGTGCCACTGTAGGTTCGGCTTGCCAGTGCTCTACGTTCCTCGGTAGATTGAGGATAGAAGAAACGGCAGATTGAGGGGTGCGGGTGTGCTGCGCGCGGGAGTCATCCACCTCGCCATCAGCGTAACCGAGATGTTGTTCTGGGATAAGCATTGGGGTGATCCGATTCTCCGCGCCCGGAAAATCGATCGGGGGCAGTTCGCGAAATGGTGTGTCTCTAGCCGAAGACGGGTGTATTCTATGCCATTCCGGATGTCTGCTCTGGGGAAGCTCGTGGGTATACGACTGAGGCGCGGTAGGACCGGCGGGTGATTGGACCCTCTCATTCCGCAGTTGTGCGGGAGAGGGTTCAGGTATGCGACTTGACTCTGGCGGCAGGCGGGAGGGCTCAGGCTGCGGCTGAGGCTGAGGTCGAGACTGAAATAAGCCAGGCGTGGCATTAGGGACGAGGTGATGTATCCTCGGATAGGATCTATTGCTCTCGGACGAATCGTGCTTCGGGTATCCTTGCTGGCCACCTTCCCGGGCCCGGGTCAGAGCCTCTAGGGCGTACTGAATGTAAGGGCCGTCTGGGATGCCGGGTGTGATGGAGCGATCGATAGCCCTAACTAGTTCGTCCTTGAAATCCCTAGATAGGGAGGGATCTTGTAAAGCAGTCAGAGCAGCCATGGGCAGCTGCGCTCCGTTGAGTTGACCGAGGGAATCTGGTGTCATGGGTTGATTGACGCCCGGATGACCAAAAAAGGTCTCCTGGTCTTCAGGAATGGCAGGCGGTGCCGGATTTTGGTGATTCATGGGGGGCTGGGGAGGGTCGTGAAGGATGGTTATTTGTGAAGTGGTAGTGGCCGTATAGTTCGGGTGTGACCTTCCTGGACGCAGATGCTTGGATGAGCGGCCACCTGCAATGTCTACATCAAAAACAGATTGTAGAGAGGAGGTGGCCGATGTACTGTCTTGCTCGACACGACCAAAATGTTGGTGTGGATAGTTTAAGTTCATGTCTGTGTCGGTATGCACCACCATATATGTGTGTGCGGACCCCTGTGGCTGTTCCCTCTCCCACCTTGGTCGACCTGGCCAATTGTTAACTTCAACGTACTGTGGCTTGCCGTGGACGCAGATGGAGATGCAGAAAATGTGTGGAATGCATGACGGGGAATTTCAAGCTTGAAATATGGTTGGGCGGGTTTCTTACCGCATCTTGTTGAACAAGAGGAGGCTGGTTTTTCTGGCGGTAATACCCTGTTCATCCCATTATGCGGAAGGTTGGGCAGCTACTGTACATACACCGAGCCCAGCCACTCGACCGGCTGAACCCAGATCTCAATGAATACCTATGTACCTATGTGTGCAACCATATGTCCTTCATTACCTTAGTCTAGGTATTCTTTAAATTCGATCAAACATATACATTCATCACTGTTATCCAGCTCAAACAGCCAACATAGTGTGTAGGTAGCCAGCCCTATTATGTTCCACTTGTAGATCAGTCTGGCTATAGACGTCATGAGTTACAATTGACATTTGAACGTGGGGACACCAGACAGTACTGTAGGTACTTCGTGCCCCAGTAAACATGTACACCAGCCACACTGAATCGGGAGAAAAGCTCTTGTGGGGATTGTGGTGATTGGTGGGGCTAAGCAGCCTGGCGGGGTGGTGGGGCAGCTCGGACAGCAGGCGATCGGATCCCCGCCTATGCAGCTCAGTACCAACGTTAGTACATAGGTAGGTAAGTACATCTAGGTATAGTCCAGTCCACACTTCAGGAGCTTGAGCCAATCCAGGTTAAGCTACATCATTATTGCTTGACGTCTAACGAAGCCACCTCCGACGTTCTTTGTTATATGAATCTGATACTGCCCTCATCTTGCAATCTCGACGGCAGTGAAAAGTGTCAGAATCAGTCGAGGCAACGTAGAATCCGAGATCTTCCATCAAATAAATACACGCGATTTGTTGCGAATGCACCCTACCTGTGCCTATTAGTTCGTGTTAGCGAACACAGAAAATCACCAGTTACCAAGGCATCAAAGTCTTGAAGTCCTATCATACATGGTCTATGCGTGCCGCCATATACAAACTGATGCAACTCAGCTTGTCTCGCATGGCCAGTGGAAAGGGCTCTTTACGCATACAATGTAGCCTTGATACGAGCGTCTGTCAGGCTGTTATTGATGTACATCTGGTTTGGTCCGCACGTTAATTCTAACCTCCTGGCGACCTATACTTCATTCAACCCAAACTTCCCACAACACGTGGTTCGATGGGAGACGACGAAAGATCTAGAACATATACATCGCTTCCTCAAGCCCTCTTCGGAATTAGGCCCTGGGTTGTGATTACCGTACATCCTGCAGTGCGGACACTGGACGCTCGTCGATTTGAAATCACTGAGACCGGATTAACATCTTGGCAAATCCCGTGCCTTTAACAGTTATCTTCTCCGCTTAGGAGGCAGGTTCGAAGTTCTCCCCAATTTGGTAGCTTTGCTGAACGTCCGTCTGCAAAGGAAGCTCCAGGCGTGTGCAACTCATCAAGTGTATCGGCTAGGAAACAGCACCTATTTCCCGTCTGGCTCTCTCCGCCGCATGATAGATCGACAGGGCGGGACGGGATATGCTCTCCCGGAAGGCTAAGAGTCGACTCGCAACTACTCCTACGAGGCTAAGGAGGAGAGACGAACATCTATAAAGCACAGCGGTTCCTTGACTACAAACGAAACACAATGGACAGGCAGACAGCAACAAGAACTAGCACCGAAAGAATACAGCAACATTATACAGTCCAAGTCTAGCAGCCGCGCGCACAACGCATCATCACTCGAGTCGACGTCAAGATACCGAGCAACATCGTGCTTGCGGGCTTTCTCCGGATGCTCTTGGCCAAGCCAATCCAGTACGTCTTATCGCCATCCAATACGATCATCTGGCTCACCGTCTCTAGGTTACGGTCCAGTTCGCCTGGCCCTGTGATCCCTCGCAATATGTCGATGGCCACCGTGGCACCACGCAATGATTCCATGATGACGAATGTCGCTCCCCGCAATGCTACGGGAGCGGCGGTGCCCTGAAATTTGAACAACTCGGAAGCGGTTGACATGGCGCCTCGCAACCTGGCACACCATGCCCGGGGACGCTACGACTCCTCGTCCGCAAGTTCAACCACTAGCGAGACTGCCTCAGGGTCCGAGGTCTCCGTTATGACAATGATGACGAAGATGGCTAAGGGGCAGGTTATTCCCCCGCGAAGCATCAGGCCTGACTAGCTGCCTACTTTTATTTCTAGCCTGGCTCTCCCTTCAGCTGCTGGCTGCGACTGCAACAGCATGTGTTCTGACAAGGAAAACTACCCGGTGCTCACCTTCTGTATTCAACAATGCGTGTATAACAGCGATCTGATGGACACAGACGGCGGCGAAGATGGAGACGTTGTCCAACGCAGAGACTTGAAAATCCCACCTATTATGTCAAGTCTTCTTCCATCGGACAGCCTCACCCTTCCGAGTCTGGCTCTGCCGGCCGCGATCCTACTCACAATCGATCCTGGTCCCCCCGGTGTTTATACTGTCCTATCTAGGGAGGCGGATATTCTTCCCACAGTTGATCTTCCACCAGTTTGCTTCCTGTCTCACCCTCTCAGTCCTGCCAGCCTCAGACACCCCGCAGCCAGGACACTTTTATCTAGGGAGGATGGTATACTCCCTGCGGTTGATATCCCGACGGTCGAACTTCCATCTCTCCCTCTACCAACTTCGTCAACCTCGGTTCAGCCTACCCTGCCCTCACTGCCAGCCTCAGAGCTGCCTGCGGTCGAGACCCTTCTACCTAGGGTAGAGAAAAGTCTCAGGGCGGTCAAACTCCCACCTCCCGTCCTTCCAGGTCTCCCTATCCCAGACCTCTCCCCGCCCCCAACGCTCCCAACATCGGTTTTACCTAGGCTCCCATCTCTGCTGACCTCAACCCTACCTGTAGTCGATACCATTCTGACGAGGCAGCTGTCCATTCTGGTCTACACACGCTGCCGGTTGATCTCCCCCCTGTCGGTTTATCCACTGATGACGTGATACTTTCCCGCCGACTGTTTCGCCAATCCTCAGGGTACCCTCTGTTGACGAAAGTGTTCCGATGCTGACTGTCTTTCCTACTGCCATGAATACGCCCACCTCCCTCCCTCCGGCTGTGCCCGGCTTTCCCGGGATCTGCGAGCTCGACCGCGACAGCCACTGCAGAGCGCGGACATCGTTGGCGAGGTCCCGCAGTGCCGGGAGAATTATGTCATGAACTGCTCCGGGATGCACGGCGATGCGGGTTCCATCGTCAAGAAGCAGATACTGCCGACGCCCACACCCTCCTTCATGACGTCTCCCGCGACGGCTTGCGGCTGCAGTCCCCAATGTGCTGAAGAAGCTAACCGTCTCATAGGCGCTCTGATCTGTTTCGATGCCTATCTTGCCACGTGCCCCGAGATTCCACATGTGACTGGTGCCACTGTCACGAACTAGGCGGTTTGCAGTGGTAAAGAGTCCTAGGAACGGTTAGATTGTGTTGGGAAAGGGTACGGCGGTTTCTAGACTTGGGTTTCATGATATCACGCTTTGAGTGCCTCGACGGCCGTTGACTTGACGACTGGATGAATGTAATGGATGAATGACGATGGATGATGCTCGCTTCCGGGGCACCAGCTAGTTTAGCTTGGTTAAAAGGTCAAAAGGGTGCAAAGGCACGGCTCGCCTAGAATAGTAAAGAGTAGTCTTAGCTAGTTGTCATGGCGTGATTCACATGCCTCCGGAAGCTCTGTTCCTGTTATTGGTACACAGCCTCACTCTTTAATATAGCCAGAGGACATTGAAGACCGCAAACTGTCGACCTCGACTCACAAGGGGAAACTTCAAGGGTCTCGGTTACAGCAACCCAGTCGCAGCGCTGAAATCGTGGAGATATCCTACACTGGAACACATTCCAGGACTTTGTACGCACCTTCCATTCGACACATTAGTGCAGTGCCGATCAAGACAAGAGGAGCGCACAGGCACCATCAACTATGAATTTGTCTACAATAAAACCGACGCCCAATACTTCCTTACTAACTCGCCATATACCTCCACAATCCCAGCCCCCAGTCCACACATCCAGGGCCCTCGAAAGCAACTCAACACCTCGAACAAACTCGCTGGGTCAAATGGCGATGAGCAAAGCGCCTAGCAGCCAACGTAGATGGCGTTGGCGAAGAGTCTGCCACACATTAGTATCGCGTGCCGGAGGCTAGGGTCTTACCTTCTTCTGGCATTGTCTGCCAGGGAAGATAGTAAAACAAAGAGGGGTAGTCAGATGGCAGATATCCGGTATACTCACTGCGCATGGGTCAGCCTTCAGGGGTAAAAAGGGGGGAAGAAAAGAGATAGAGAGCGAGGGGTGATCAGATCACGCATACCGAGTAGGTATCAGCATGGCGCAGGTTCTGCGCCGCCGAGAGGCCGCGGACGCCGTTGTAGCCGTAGGTGCCGAAGTCCTCGGTGCCGGCGATCTGGGAGAGGTGGGTCACCTCGTGGAGGGTGGTGGTGGCCTGGTCCTGGGCGTGGCAGGACCGCGAGAGCGCCGGCAGCCCGGTGAAGAATAGCGGGCAGTTGACCATGTACGAGGCCGACGGCACCGTGTACGCCAGCACGTTGCTCGAGCACGCGCCGTACACGTCCGAGCAGTAGTACCGCGCCACCCCCGAGCTCGTGCTGCCGCACTCCGCCGCCACCCGGCTGAAGACGCCCGACACCGTCGAGCGCACGCTCGAGGTGCTGGACTTGTCTGGGGCTGGGCGTCAGCACCTGGCTGCCTACTCACGGACGGGGGCGGGGCCGAATTGGCGAACGGCGCCGGAGATGCTGAGGTATTGTTACTCACAGTACTCGGTGAGTTTGGCGGCGTCTCCGGACGACGCGGCCGTCGCGGCGCTCCTAGCCAGACTCGCGCAGTTGCTCAAGGCGTTGCGGGTGGCGGTGAGCCGCGAGCCCGTGCAGTCGGACTGGACGATCGAGCGCCGGCCGAGGAAGGCGCTGCGGGCCTCGCCGGCGGCCGCGCCGTCCACCTCGGCCGAAAGCAGGTTGCTCGAATAGGGTACGACGCCGGCGATCTGGGTTGTGTTGGGCTCGGCGTAAGCGAAGACGCCCTCCGAGGAGAGGTCTACGGCGCCGCCGCCGCTGAGGTCGTAGGTTTGGGCGATGTCGAATGTGGTCTTCAGGGTCGCGCCCGTGCCGATGGTCTCGAATACGTCCTCGGCGAGATTGGTGGTCAGGGCGCGGAGGCGAATACCCTCGAAGGCCACCTTGCTGTCTTTTTTTCAGGGGTTACTGTTAGAAATTCCTTCTCCTTTTCTCAGAAGAAGATGATGAACGTGATAAAGAGGAGGATAAAGGGGAGAATAAGTTAGGAGCAACGCACTAGCTTGGAAGACGTCGACCTTCTCGACAGGGGCCTCGTCGAGGAAGGAACCCGTCTTGAAGAGCTTCAGGTCCGTTTCTCCGTTGTTGGTGATGCTGGCCTTCACAGCGGTGTTGCCCACCATCTCCAGCTTGACGTCGAGGGGTGAGTCGCGCTTGCCGAGGTCGACAGAGACTGCGCTGACCAGAGAGGCTAGGAGGGAAACACCAGTCAGAACCTTCATCTTGGCTAGTTGTTAGCGAGCTTATTTGGATTCAGAACTAGTTGAGGTTGTTGCTGAGATGAGGGCGCTGGAAGCCCGGCTCGGTGCCTCCTTTTTTATACACGGCGACGGACATGGCTTCTTCGTCGTGCACTCTCATATCAAAGACGCAGCTGGCAGCATTTCCCGAAGACTTCTTTAAGACATGTCAAGCAATACTGAACGCATGAGGAAACCGTCCCGATATCATTCCAACACACATCGACGAGTCCAGCCCCCAAGAAAATCAAAATAACTCACGGCAATGTAACCCATAACCAGCCCATGGGCAAATAACCGATACTTGCCGACCCAGTAAGATTAAGCATAAGTTCATGGGATGCAGATGTTGTTCCATTGCTAGAGCCGGAGAAGTCCATCACCTACAGAGTCACTCAGACGGGACACTATCAGTATATCGGGCTACTGCTGGCTTGGGAAGGTGCTCCTTCGTGACCTTTGGCATGTCATGGTGCTATCCAATCACGCAGAGTGGAACGTGGGATGTGGCCGTCGTCGTAGTATATCTCTGACAAGGTCGCATCGTGGGGTTTGTGAAGGTCCAGATATAGGCTTCTCGAATCGCCGTCTCCCACAAGCTATGTATAGCCCCGGGGACAGGAAACCATTTAACAAAGCAAGCTCATGCCAAGCTCCTTTAATGAAGGCCAGGAGACGTCCAGTCCGAGAGCTGGTTTCACAAATTGCCACCAATGGCAGGAGGCGAGATTATATTGTGTGTATCTCGAACATTTTGAAGCTTGGGTTTCCGAGGATGATTATGCTGTAAAAGCCAGTCTTGTCATTTATATGGTGATTGCTGTTCAGAACTCGCCGATGAGATATCTCGGTAGGCGTGCGCAACTGTCAATGCTCCTGGGGTCTTGGTAGGTGGGTTTCCCTAGCCATCAGTCAGTACTTGCTTATATCTAAAACAAAGCGCTCCCCTACCTAACCCCTCGGCACACACACTCAAGGTCTCGGTCAGACCTTTTCGAAGGCCTAAGGCGTGGTGGTGAGGCATCTTCAACCGGCAGGTCGTAACGTCGTGGCGTGGTAGGGGCCTCCCGGTGCTACGGTAGCCACACGTTATCGCGACTGAGTTGATGCAGGAGCTTCCCCTCCTAATACTTTGGGATAGCTCTCTAGCTGGGGCCGCCGGCACATGGTTTAGGTTATCTCTCAACATTCATCGTCGGGGTGGCCAGACGCTTGGCGATTTCTTATTTAAGTTCTATATCGTGTTTTTCTTGAGCCATAACTATCCGAGGGAGCCCCCTTTCTTGAAAAGCTGTGGGGGCTTTATCAAACCTGGTCAATATGACTCACAGGGTTCTTAACATCCTGACACAACTGTTCAACTGGTTAAGGTGAGACGATATTGGGAGTTAATAGCAACGGCATGATCTAATCGCTAGTTGTAGGATTTATCGTCTCTACAGGCTTCCAACGGAGAGGCTCGACGGAACCTCAAGCCCCGAAAAGGAGGGGCTGCCGAGACAAAAGAAGACTATGGAGCATCTCCCAAGTCTTGCGCCTGCTAATGATTGCACACATTCTTATAAGTGCCTATCACATTGTTACTAGCAGCATTTTGTGCCGGAATATGTCGTGCGGATGTGTATTGCTACTTTAATAGACACATATATTTCAGCGGCACTCGCATCGCAAACCTGGGCTCGAGCGGACTATTTGCTACGGTACCGATAAGGATGACCGGCATCCTCCTCAAACTAGTAGTAGCTCCGCCAATGGAACTCGCGAATCAGCACCCTTCTACTATATCACTCGCTTTATCGCTACCGCGTTGGCTAGTCTTGCCGGCCTTCTCGCCGCAGAGGCCGATAGCGCTGAAACTGGTGGTGCAGGTCGATACGCAGTTCGTCGGGAACCATTCCGCCGAAAGGACCTTGAACGTCGGTACCGTCTGCATGGACCTGATGGCGTAGGAGACCATTGTTATATAAGCTCTGCCGTCGCATTGTGTCACTGTTGTTGTGAAGACGTAGTTGAACGGCCAAGGCGCGTCGCCGGTCGTCAAAGCGTGGGGATTGCCGCGGTGGGGCCGTGTTTCTGGGGATCCGTGAAGTCCGGCGGCTGCGCCGTCGTGCCCGGCTGGCGATAAATCACTCTCAGTCCACCGCAGCTGGCGCTGCACAATGGTGATGGGGTTACTGCCACCGCTGCCCGGGAAAGGGCATAATCGTCCTGGCCGCCCGCCGTCATTTACACCTAGAGTGTTGCGAGGCCGGATAACTTGCTAGCGGCCGAAGATGCCACTCAGATTAGCTGAATAATCCATAAGCAGTAAACGGAGTCAATGTAAAAGAAGCCAATTTAAAGGGCCTGAGCCGAATAAAAGCGCGATTAACCGCACGGGGTACCGCTTTCCGTATCTTGATGGAAAGGTATGACACCGCGTTCATCCGCCCTTTACTCACAGGATGACCCGGGGTATGTGTGGTTATCCAGTCATTGAACTGGGCGAACTTAGCTCGCCTAGTTACCCGCTAAATCTAATGCCCCTACGATAGTAATGTTTGTTACTCTAGTCGCTCGCCGTATGTCGCCGGGTATATTATAATGTCTGTATATCCTCCGCCCCATTGCTAGATAAGGCAACTAAGACGGCTGTAAGTTGATATGATGGCTTAAATAGTTCCTCTGCTGACCGTCCACTAACACTCTAGCTCGAGTCTTATTGAACCCTTGTTAGCCTAGTGAATAATCCAGGTTAGGCGTACGTAACGTCCTCGCATGATTATGCTGCTGAGAGAGACATGCAGATGATGGCCACCGCGAAAATATAGGAAAGGGTTAGTAAGCCCGTATGTCTCGGGGAAAGCAACACCATCACCGATCCGGATTATGATTGCCTCTGAAGCTCGTAGTCACATTGGACCATGCCTTGAGTCCTACAGTAGGCTGGTTCCTTCAGAGCTCACCACGGCTCCTCCTCAAGCTCGGTAAGTTCGATCTACGCTCAGCACCTATGTATTGATAATTGCCATGAGAGGAGCCTTTGTTACGTTTGAAAATGAGCGAAAAACTGAGCGTCAGGCGAGTGAGGTTGGACTGGCTGTGCGTACCAGAACCGGATCTTGGGGTCCAAGTAGGCCCTGGTGTCCCATCATCGCCTAATGTGAGAAAGATGGGGCGAAATTGAGATATCCAGTCTCATTAGCTATTGCAAGTATGTGGCTTTTAACTGGCAACGTGGATATTCGATGATCGTATCGAAACGGAAGAAGTGGCTTATCAGGTACCAATAGGTTCCCCCGCCTCGGGTATCTGCTGAACCTGGGGTAGGAGATGTGGGATACCTTCCGAGGAAACGGATAGCCGCAGCTGGTATTTCGGAGACCGGTCTCGTTTGCACCTTGCCCCCAGAGACAAGGTTTGCTCCCTGACAGCAGCGGCGGACTGCTTGCTCTCAAACCGGGATATTGCATCGTTACGGGACTTTCCTACTAACGGGCAAGTTTATGGAGCAGCATCGCGGTTGTGACGGTAACACGAAACCGGTGGAAGTTGTAAAGCAAGTGGGGGTGGTAGGCTCGAAGAGGAGATGAACTCCCGAAGGCCACATGACTCTGGAAAGATAGGCACACACACACCAGTCATAAGCACTATAATAAAGTTACGGGACGATCCCGCCCCCGGACGGCTAGAGAGATATGTCTCTGAAATGGAGGAGGCGCCTGTTGGTGGTAGGCGAAGCGATACGATGCAACCATCGCCGACAGCGCTCTGTTACGTGGGCCTGTGTTTGTCAACCGTCCACCTAGAAACTGGCGATTCGGATAAGGTTCCACTTCAACAGCAGGCAGTCTCCTTGCGATGTATGGGACATGATTCCCTGGTTCTACCGAGTATGTTGGGGCCTGGGCCTCAACTGACAGACCCTTCCCCCAAAATAGAAATGCCCGCATAAGTGATCAAAACACGGGAATCAGCTCTAGTCAGTGATCGCCAGGACGAGTCTTCCACCGTAAGGCGAACCCGGAATCATTCTAGCTGTGGATTGTATCCTACCGAAAACCGAGGCTTGTCTGGTTACTAACTTGGACAAAGAGGAGAGGAAGGGAAAGGGAAGAAAGATAGAAGACCAAGTCCATATGGCATCTTCACGTTGAGGTTGAGGACCAGGGTAACTAGGATCACGAGCAACTTACGACTGAATTACTACATAGCGCTTCGAGGAATTACTAAGATCTGCCTACCCACGTCTTTAGACTCGCCAAATCTAACAGTTGCTTCGCATCTTGGAAAGAGACACTCCCATTTTCGGGTGTCTGGTGGTAATTGAAAGGCAAGGGAAGAGGACGAGGTAGCAAACAAGACTTCCCGTCCACCTCCAATCGTCCTGATTGATAGGTGAACAAGCTGTACACGCTTCAAGGCGGACATGTAGATACTTTGTCGGTTACTGTAGAAAGTAAAAGGGACCGATTAGCTAAGCGCCGGCTAGAGCCTGCAGCGGGGAGAATCTGCGGGTCCAGTATCGTGATTCCTTCTCGTGAAACAGTGGAAAAGGTAGGCTGAGGTGATCCGCGACTTGAGTTGGCCCACCATGGGGCAATCTGACCATTCCTGAGAAAGAGGGTCTCTGATAGGGGAGACCAGGAGACCTGTTTTGGGCGGCAAAGGGCACTTCGCAAGGTTCTTGGGGACATTTTTAAACCTGTGCCTGCAAGGGGAGGCCGTGCACTTGATTGAGAGCGCGTCCAGACTCCGCAGGACATACGTAAGTACTATACTGTCGTCATAATGATTTAGCTTCCTTATTGTATTGGCTTCGTTGGGCTGTTAGGCGCGGAATGTTACAGTATTCGTTATGGTCATGCTCATACTGTACGGATACGAATATGTACCCACTTTTGATTAGCAAAACAGCATGCCCCAAAAAAGAATGCCCCCGAAAAGGGAAAAAGGAATGGAAATGGCGACGATACTAACAAGATGCGATGGCTGGGCGGAAGGGGAATACGAACAGCCACCTGGAACAGGAAGCAGAAAATCATCCAATGTTGAAACAATGGCGGAGGCCTTAATGCAGGTACGCACCTTTTTGTTTATTTTAACATTTACTAGGTATGGATAGGCCCTCGAATGAGATGGCTAATGTGATTGACGATGGGGGACCTGAGAATACGTAAGCGATTGTGATTTGATAGCAGCAAGACGGGACGGGGTACGAACGATACTGTGGATAGATCGCAACTCAGGTTTTGGATGGTCTGCAGATACAGTAGCGCCTATTTATCTCACATGGTACCTAGGCGCATCAACCCACACCCACTCGGCGCTTCTCCGAATATCAATAGCTGGATGTTTACCCACGAATGTTGGCTGCCATTGTACTTGCATATTAGCTTCGATTGCTGATATGAAGAGGGGAAGGGGCGGAACTCTCCATTGCCGCCGCATTCATACTTCGTCAATACCATCTCGCTAATACCTAACGCAGGCTCAATCTTTCCGAATCTTGTTCTAGCGAATCTCTGTTGCTTTATGTACGAAATACGGGGGGCCGTACCTATATAGCGCAGAATACGGTTAGGCATGTCCGCAATCCCTGCATAAACACTACGGGGAGGCTCTTGGCTCGCTCTGTCTTTGGCCTAGGTTAACCCACGCGAACCAATGGTATGGTCGGCCTCTTGTATTGAGTTTACTAAGTACGATTTATCCGAGTGGCGCATGGCGAACAGGGGGAGCATACTAAGAGCATATTAAGTGACATCTCGACAAGCGCATGGAAGCACTCGTACAGTTGGCAGTGGCGTCTCGTTTTGCTGCATGCACGAAGCAACTAGCTCCCCTGCTAGCCGGCCTACTAGTATGTTCTGCTTAGCTCAAAACTTCATCGATCTGAATACCTAGTCCCCACCATCCAATGCCCATCCTTGGTCCAGTCGCTATCTTGAACCTTCGCTAACCATTGATTACCATACAGATGCAGTCATACTACATACAGTAGTAACCTACCTATCCAGGGTCTTCAACTCCGGTCGGACTAGGCCTTCCTGCTTGGGACCTCTTACTTGGCTTCTCAATTCAATCAATTGAAGGTTGCGAACACCTCTACCTCGTGAGGTTTTCCCCTCTTTCTCCTCTCCGTCTATCGCTCATTCTGTAATTTCAATTTTGAGCTTCGCCCAGTTCCAATTTATCACGGGCCAGCCGCCAAGTATCCCATTCGCCTCCGTTCCTTTTTCCGACCATAGTTTGACTTTCCCATTATCACGCGTCGCACTTAATTTCCTCCTCTACCTCTCAAAACAATAGCTGGCGACGGCTCGGTTGCTTTTTTAGCTAATATACAACCCATATTTGGGTCGAGGCCAGCCAGCTCTGTGGCCAACGCTCAAAGGCCGCGGCTCGTACTGGGCTGTGCTACGACACAGGGTCTCACGGGTTTCGCCCGGTCTCTATTATCTCGACCACCACTATCCGCGCCACTATAACAAAACTGTAACCCTGGAAAGCCCATGAGCCTTAAGTCGACTTGCGCCTACCCACATACTCTCCTCCTTAAAAAGAAACGCTGTCGCGCATTCCGGCTATATCTGGATTCCGCAGCTCTATATCCTGTCTACTTCTTACCTTCTTTGAATTAAACTCCTGGAAGGGCTGCCGCGTCGTCCGGACCTCTTGGTCCACCAGTCTTCAAACTGGATTCGTGAGTTTAACTTAACTTTGTCTTGTGTCTTCTGTGCCGTTAAAGTTATCCTTCACCCCTCCTTTTTTTTCTATTCCCCTATTTCGCCATTATATTAGTTCCCCCCTGTTGTCCCTTCCTGTGAGCTCCAATCTGGGTTCTCATGGCTAATACGCCTGTGTTTAGCTTCATGCATGTTGCTGCTTGGTCGCAGCACCGGAGTCCCAGTCCCTCTACGCGACATCCGCTTGGACATTTCCGCTCGCTTTCGAGCATATCGTCGACAGCCATCTCCGGCCGGTCAAGATCCCCCGCAGCAAAATCCATTTCTTCCGGCAATGTCGCGGATATGGCGGTTCCACTAGGCGCCACGCCTAAGCGCATGGCGTCGTCTCAGTCCCTCATGGCGGACCAAGAGCATAGTACCATACCTGATCCAAGGAAACGAGCTTTGAGCTCAGCAAATGCCCCTGGCGCAGGAACTCCTACTCATCACCCGGATCTCGATCATGAGGTAGCGGCCCTTAGCACGAAACTGATCGACGCCTTGAACCATCAGACCACGCTCGACGACACGCTTTCTGCGACGAGACAAGAACTGGAAGCTTCCCACGGGCGGGTAAGAGAATTAGAGGAACTAGTGGCGCGGCAACAGGAAATGTTGGCCGGGGACGTCTGGGTCAAGCGTTCAAGCGCCGAAGAGGAAAAGAATAGGCTTCTTTTGCGTATTACCGATGAGAAAAAGAAACGCGCCGATGTGGAAAAGGAAAAGCGGAAAATTGAGCAGGAGTTAGAAACACTAACCGTGTCGCTTTTCGAGGAGGCTAACAACATGGTCATTACCGCCAAGGAGGAGGCCAAAAAGGAGCAGGAAATACTTCGACGGAAGAACGAACAGCTCAAGGCGCAGCTAGCCGATACCGAGGGTCTTCTGAGATCTCAGCAGGAACAGTTGGCAGAGCTGAAGCAAGTAATGGAGCAGATGACGGCCGAACGGGATTCCCATACTGGCACCGCGCCTTCGTCGCCTGGGTTCAGCAAATTCGATGCCAAAGAGGACGACGCCCAGATCTCCGAGGGCGGTTCGCAATACAGTCATGCGGTACCTCTCTCGCCGACGTGCCCTACAAGCCTTACACATCTCCTGCAGCCCGTTCTGAGGACTGACATTTCTTCCTACGATGATTTCATGGCGCTCGTGAAGACGTCCAAGAACCAGCCATCAAGCCGGGTTTCCTCGGGTTCCTACAGTGGTCTTAACCCTCTTCTCAGTCTCACTGGCGGTGGCTCAGCTCCGTCAAACGCATCTACTACCTCCGTGTCGACCGCCGCGACGCCCGCATCAAACAACGTGTCCCCGCAGACTCCGAATACCCCTGCTTCAGCTCTCAGCATTGGCTCGACTGCGTCTTCGGTGCCGCTTACGCCTTTGAAAGATACCAAATTCTATAAGAGGGCTTTAGCTGAGGATATCGAGCCGACCCTACGGCTTGATATAGCCCCAGGACTCTCCTGGCTGGCTCGTCGGTCCGTCCTCAGTGCCATGACCGAGGGCAGTCTGGTGGTTGAGCCGGTACCTACCAGCAGCCCATTTGCGACCATCAGCAAACCGCAGTTCTATCCTTGCTCGCTCTGCGGGGAGTCGCGAAAGGATGAGACGCATCTGCGCAATCACCGATTCCGCACGAGCGAATCTGATTCGGCTCAGCGCTATCCACTCTGCAAGTACTGTCTTAGCCGCGTACGATCCACATGCGATTTTCTTGGTTTCTTGCGTATGGTCCGGGATGGGCACTGGCGTGCCGACGACGCCGACGGGGAACGGATTGCCTGGGAGGAGAGCGTCAGGCTGAGGGAGCAGATGTTTTGGAGCCGCATCGGAGGCGGCGTGGTTCCAGTCCAGGGCGGCCCCGGACACTCCGAGAAGAGTGCCCGAAATAGCGACGAGGCCAGCAGAACCTTGGCGGAAGGTGACAAAATAGTCGAACCTCCCGAGCCATCTGACGACTCGAGCGACACCGCGGCAGCCAAAGACCAAAGCAAACACCTTGAGGATGCCAAGGTAGAGCAGCCCCCGGCAGCCGAAGATCAAAGTAAATCTAATGAGGATGCTGAGCCGGCGGAGCAGACACCGGCGCCCGAAGATCAGAACAAACCTAACGAGGATGCTGCGCCGGTAGAGCAGCTTCCCCTAGATCCGCCAAGCTCGGTAGCAATCACTGAGGAACCGACCCCTAATGCGAGGGACTCGACACAATCAATTGTAATACCAAAGATTCCGTCGGAGAAGGATGGAGCAGCCAGGCTCTCTCTGACTATTCCTGGGGCCTTCGAGTAACCCCGACGAAGGCTTAGAAGCCGCCGTCATGGATTCGATACCCAATTCATTCACGAAAGGAAATGTTTCGTTCCTTTAGACTCTACATACCGTCGCTCGTACATACTACCTTCACCGGGCCTCACAACCTGCTGTATAACTACTACTACTACTACCACCTTTAATATCGAAATTATCTCGCACTCAAGGACGCCAAGGGAAGGGCGTCCTTCATGGGAGACGGAGCATTGGGAAATGGCGTTTTGGGTCTGGGCAAGGGGGATGGCCTTGCCGAATTTGAGTGCGTCCTTTTAACGAAGCTACCCAGGAGCATTGGTAACTGGGAAGGGAAGGGGGGCTTTGGATTGGCAAGCGTCTATTGGTTTTGGAATGGGATAAGGGGTGGGTGCATAGAGACGGATACATGATGCTTAATGCGACTCTTGCCATTAGGGGAAAGGGTCAGTGGCCTCCTCAGGCGCGAGGCTAGGTCATAAAAAGAGGGCGTACTAGCATCGGGCCGCAGGGATAGGATTACGAAATGGGGAGTCGTGCTGGCGTGTGGTATC
>QJNX01000254.1:0-93288 GCA_004155925.1 Monosporascus sp. MG133
CGAAGAGGTAGTGCTCATTCTTAGCGAGACGGCTTGCGGAAGTTACAGCTCGAGAGACGAGTTCATTCTCCGCGTGTAACTGATCCGAGAAAAAAAGAGGGTTCTGGCACGTGGGGTAACTCACCATCGGGCACGATGTAGATGAAGTTGCGCGCCGTGGGAAAGAGCCAGGCGGCAGCGGTGCTCTGGACGAGCAGTCCGGCCAGAAAGAACGAGTACCGCATCTTGTCCGGGGGAGGCCGCGACTATGATTCGCACCGAGAGGGAGGGAGGCAGAGTGTGGGTCGACACCTGAGGTCTTATTCATGTATTCAGATCGCGGCGTACGTAGCCTACTTATATGCAATTGACCAGAGAGAGGTCTTGACATCCGCCTTCCGACCTGCCCAGATCTGTCTGATATCATACCACATGCATACACACGCCCTGCTCATGCAAACGCAACGCACCGGGGACAGCCCCCGAACCAGACTCTTGGGAACGCCCCTAGACCAATGGCATCCAGTGCCCGCCCCCGCAGACCTCTCCCTTTCGGGAAGCTCGCAACGGGTGCGGCGCTGCCGTTATGAGTGCGAACCCGGCCCTGAGAATACCTGAAGCCATTGGAGCACGAGATCTCCCGGCACGTTGCGAGGGAGGCCATTTCGCCGACCCCACCCCTGCCCCGGCCGCAGCGAAGCTTTGTCGTTCTTGGCGATTTCTTGGGGCGTGGCGACCCTGCGTATGGAGACGCGCCGTTGTGGCACGTGGGGTGGCATCCGCATCTGCGAGTCCGGGTTCCAGACCCAGTGCATTTATTTCGTCCGGTGAGTGAAGATTTCGTCCGGTCTTTCGATTGGGTTCCTCGGTTGATCGGCCATCCAGCAGGGTTTTGCTTTTTCATTGCTTTTTCAAAAAAATCGGCAGAGTCCATAGCTAGCCACCCTCTATACGTATGACGTATGAAAGCACATTGCAACAGGGGAGAGACGGGAAGCAATGGTTGCCATGACAATAAAAAAAGGAATCTGCGTCTCCCGTCGTCCCCGAGGGGTCACGCTTTTAATTTTCAGCCCACGGATCCCGCATATCCTCAGAAGAGCCGATGACGGGGGCGCCTTGCTCCCGGGAGCCCTTCATCGTCTGCGCCCGCCTCTCCCGCTCGGCGCTGTAGGCGACGGCCTTCTTCGCCCGGATGTAGTACCAGACGTCCCAGGCGGCGATGGGGAGGGCGACGGTCGCGGTGAGCCTCCAGATCGGACGCGCGTGTGGGCTGCGCACCGGGATCCCCCTGAACCACAGCATCGTCCCGGCCGCCACGACGGCGCATGCCGGCGTCTGGATGAACCAGTAACCCGGCCTCCTCACCACCTCCTGTTGTAGTGGGGATGGTTGCGCGAGCACAGAGTCGGACATATCTCTTCGCTAGCTGCGCGTGCTTGACGAGACGCGTTGGATATGGATAAATGGTGACGTTGATCAATACCTTTAGGTGGAGGGCGGCGTCCGGGATGGCAAGCTTCTAGAGCTCTACGTAGGTTGCTGTCAATTGACCTCGCAATGTTAGTGTTGGATCAGTCGAAACAATGTCGTATCCGGGTGCAAAAGGTGAACCGAAAAAAGGCGGTCGCTGTCGCGCCGAATCCAGCTGGCATGTGTCTGCATCTGGACAAACCATTTGCCGGGTTTCGAGGACCTACGACGGACGGATCTACGAAGACAGCTCATGTAATCTCCGGACAAAGAACTTCAACCTGTGAGGAGAATATGTCCTTAAAATCGGAATATTGCTTTCCACAGTTAGTCCAGTCTACTGGAAAGTAGCTCCTCCGGACCTTAAGCAGCTTGCATGTCAGTATGGGTTCGTACCACCGGCAATCACGAATACGTATCATTCTGACGGTGAGAATAGGAGCTTAGTCGGAAAGATGTTCCGATGACCTGCGAAGTTCTGGGCATAGTGATGACGGCCGATGGAAGTACTGGAATGATGGAATGTCCACTGAGCCTATAATGTAGGTTCCTTGAAACATTTCGATACCAGCCCGGGGGGGAACATCTCGAGAAAGAGAATGGATCGCAGCCAATCCACATCAGACGAAGTAAATGTTTAGCGAAACCGGGATACGACAGAAAATGAGGGCCACGGTAGTTATAGAAGTACCTTCATAGGTATATAAAGCCCTTTATTGGCGCGGGGGCCTCGCAAGTCTTGATTTGAGATGGAGGCCCATTAGACCATCAAGGGCCTCAAACGGTGCTTATTATTGTTACCGCCTATTGGTCGATAGTCCTTGGAGCCCAGCTTCTAGGATTGACCAATTGTCTACTATGAGGAAGGCCTTGAATGTGGATGGATGTGCAGGTAAAGGCTGACCTCAATCCTGGGTAGCGGCCTCTGAGGCCAGAAGAATCGCGGTTCCCTTGACAGTGGCGTGGCTAAATGCAGGAAGTATAAAGGCTAATTCATCTATAGGCTGATTGTTAAGTGCCTTTTGGGGGGAACCAAACAAGACTATAATGTTAAAGTCTCTTTTTTAATGGGATATTTAAAATGTCAATACGTACGTACCTACCTATATACAGTATGCGCCTCGTACGTAACGCAGGATATGAGGAAGCCACATGCAAAGCCGGAATCCCTCCCGAGCTGCACGATGTACTACAGTAGGTACAAGGATGGTACTTGATATGATTGGCGCTCTTGGCAGGAACGACGATGGTTTCTTGACAGACTGGCCCCATGCTATTTAATTAAATAAGTCGCGTTTGGGGACACGTTTCGACTGAAACTTTACTATCTTATCGATCCCGAAACTCATCACCACCGTCAGCCCGCCTTGTGACTTAAACATGTGTAAGACCACGCTACATTCACATCCTGCCTCTGTATCGACTTCGAAGTCGTTCAGTGATAGTTGGGGCCAGAAGAAACCGGGGCTCCCGCCGTCGCCGCTTCCTTCGCCATCATTCATCTTACTCTACCATCGTCGATCCACCTGATAAAATGCGCCGTCGCCAAACATGGCTGCCTCACCTTCATCGACCCTTTCACGAACCGAGACTCTCAACCTCTCTGGCCTCGCCGTAGTATGCGCCGTAATTCTGGCACGGAGCTTTGAGAATGGCGAAGGGGAACCTCTGATCGCGTCGCTCTGCTTCAGCGGTCTCGCCTTCGCCGCCAGCTACGCCATGATACGATGGCTAGGCCCTACCTTCGTCAACGCCGGTCTGAAGGGTCGCGATATGTCCAAGGTGAACAACAAGCACTACCTGCCCGAGTGCATGGGAGCCATATGCGCCGTCGTCTACCTGTTCGCCATGATCGTCTTCATACTCATCCCCTTCTACAAGGACATAGTAGTCGCTACTAGTGGAGGCGGCAACCGGGACGTGGTCATGAACGTCGAGTATGTCCAGAAGGGAAGGCTACTACACAAGTTCCCGCATAGCAAGGTATGTTCCGATGTCCTCCTACTGCCATCTGGCTGTGTAATGTATGATGTCTAACATTCAAACTTCGCAGCTGGCGTCCTTCCTCTCTGCCATCATCTCCTTGCACTCCATAACCATCCTCGGCTTCGGCGATGACTTATTCGACATTCGATGGCGACACAAATTCTTCATTCCTGCCTTTGCCTCGATCCCCCTCTTGGTCGTCTACTTTGTCGACTTCGGCGTCACTTCCATAGTACTGCCGACCTTCCTCCAACCCTACGCCGGCCGTGAGCTGTTCGACCTCGGAGTGCTCTACTACGTTTACATGGCCGCGTTATGCATCTTCAGCCCAAATAGCATCAACATCCTTGCAGGGATCAACGGAATAGAGGTCGCCCAGAGCATCGTCATCGCCACTCTCCTCGCGCTCAACGACATCCTCTATCTCGCCACCCCCTATCCTCACCCGGCGACCGACTCCCACCTGTTCTCACTCTACTTCCTCCTCCCGTTCCTGGGCGTCAGCTTCGCGCTGCTGGCGCACAACTGGTACCCCGCGCGCGTGTTCGTAGGCGACACCTACTGCTACTTTGCCGGCATGGTGTTCGTGGTGGTTAGTATCCTGGGCCATTTCTCGAAGACGCTCATCCTGCTGCTGCTGCCGCAGATCTTCAACTTCGTCTACAGCACGCCCCAGATCTTCAAGCTGGTCCCATGCCCGCGACACCGCCTGCCGCACTTCAACGCGCGCACCGGCCTGCTCGAGCCCAGCGTCACCAGATGGGCGCCCGACAAGCAGCCGCGCCCCGCCGTCGTGCAGGCCCTGCGGCTGCTGGCGCGCCTCCGGCTGCTGAGCCTCAAGGAGGAGCAGGGCCTCGTCCTGGAGTCGAGCAACTTCACCATCCTGAACCTGTGGCTCGTCTGGAGGGGACCCATGAGGGAGGGCCGACTGGCCACGGAGATCACGCTGATGCAGCTCATGCTCGGCCTATTCGGCCTGGTCGTGCGACACAAGCTAGCGCTCCTGATATTTAGGGAAGATAACCTGGATCTTCGTAGCGTCGTCTAGTTAGGTCGACTCCTGAGCACTAGGGTGATGAGTTACCGCCCGGCGTCATTTTTTACTCCTTTAGAGCTGTAGAGAGATATTCTTCGACCACAAGACTTTGAGCCACGTGGTTGTACGTAGATACATTGCTTCGGAATATGAAAAGTTCGATGATTTTCGAATGGTATGTTCTTGGAGATGTGCCCTTGCGCTGTGAGCCGTGTTTCTACTCGGCTAAGGTTGCACGATATGGCCAGGGGTAGTAGAATGGCTGCGGGAAGGCCTGAAGTACCTAGGTGAAGGTTCTGTAGAGAGCCTGCCTGACAAACCATCATGTCAGGGATCCCGATGCCTCCTCCATGCCCTGCCCCAATATATTATACATAGCATAAATCACCTGGGGCACTCCGACTCTTGCCTCTTAAGGAATCTATCTATAGCTGCTGAGGGTCACCTCGAAGCAGGACATATATATTGTAATTTGTTTGGGCAACAGTAAAATGCAGGTAGATATCGGGGCTGGCTTAACCGGCGCAAAGAATGCAGAAGAGGGATTCTTATTACCCAATGGCTCCTCCCGTAGGAGCATTGATGTGGTACAATCCTAGATAGAGGATTTCGCAACCCCCCTATCTATTACTTTGTCGTTTTCCAGACTACCTAGTGAAGTAAACTTCGAAAAACCAATTCGCCAGCCAGGTTGCTTGCTACCTTATGACGGTAGTCGAAGGGGGCTTGAGATAAAGGATATCGAGTCGATTCTAACCCATATATATATATGCCCTGCGTAAGGGCAGGAAAGCGACGAGCGGCTGGCCGTCGTCAGTCATGTCATGTCTGGTCTGGCCTGGTCTATATGGGCTATCCTAACCTGAACCATTCCATCCATTCCCCTAGCCCCGCCTCACACCGCAGCAGCAAGCTTACCATGAGAGTACTTATAAGAATGTGTCTCCGTCCCCATTCACCCAGTGATCTACACATGTATCTCACGACGAGCCGTCAGGCAGCCACTACATGCATACATAGATATATATATAATATAGATGCCGCATACACCATGGCCGATGACACAGGGCAGGCATACGTACGTGCATATTATTTTCCCCCCCCTTTCCCTGGGGTTCCCCTGCCCGTGCGTGACCAAGAATGATTCATTCTTTTACCCGTCATCTATCTACACCCATGGCCGGCCCTGACCGAAGCTCCCCAGTAGAGCACCTTCCAAACTTCCTCCCACTCTGCCGGCCTAGGCAAACAAAACACATGCACGCCGTGGACCGAACTCCGGCGGTGCCCATCTCCCGTTGTTATCATCGACATCGCCCCATCTTCCTATCTATCGCTTCTTTGTGTCTCCCAGCAAGCAGGCACGCACGCACGCCCTACCTACCTACCTACCTACCCACCTACGCCCGCAGCAGCCAGGGCGGCCTTGCTTGCTCGGTTTCAGACGACCGCGAAGGCGACGCTGCTGCTGCTGCTGCCGACCATGATGATGACCTTTGCTTGGGTACGGGGCAGGGGTAGGAGGGGTAGGGATAGGACACGTCCATGCCTTGCGCTGGAAATTTTTAAAGGATTATAGTAATAAGGACCGCAAACACATGAAAGTACCATCCGATTTGATTATTACATAGGTACTGTATCTTGACGTCCATACCATGTCTTATCACTTGCTGGTTCGCTCACTGAATAAACCAGGATGGGGACTTTTAATAGCGGTATCGTAAGTAATGCCCTACCACTGCATGTCTTATAATCAAACATGTATTTCCCACTCACGTCCCTCCTATCTAGAACCCCACTCCCCCTCCTGCACAAGAAATATCATTCGGAGTTCAATTGGCTTACGTCATTCATTAGCGGTGCAAAGGGCGAAGGCAAGAGTGAACATTTCAATTCCTTTCTTTTCATTCAACAGCCCGTAAGCGACGGCTCTTATGTCGGCAATTCCGTGCGTTAGTGCCCGCAGGCCCCCCTCTCTCCCTTTCCCTCTGCTAACCATATTGTTGTGCAGAAGTAGACCCTTCAATCATCCCCCCCCGGTATCCGAACCTCTGTGGTTAACCCTCTAGTAGTACATACAAATGGTATAAGGAATACTTCCTCGCCGGGAACTTTTAACTCCGCCTCCCTTTTCTTCCGGTTGTTGCGCCCATAGAAAATCATGACGGGTTTCTATGACGTGCGCGCACATCCAATCTTGAGCCTGCTATAAGAGAGGACATCTCATCCACTTCGTGAGATATGATCAACAAATAACGCTTCACCCAGATGGACCTTTCTTTTTCGAAACCCGCAACTTCATGTACCACCTGAGACCGTACACCTTTACCAAATGACCGCTTTTAACGCCAGACGCAGAAAACGCCGTCATCAGCTGCATCCCCACCCCGTTCATGGTCGCAATGTATCTGTCAGAAAAGTCCATAATAGAAAAGGGGTCTCGTGAACAACGCCGAAGGTAAAGAGAATGAAGACCATTGAACGGGACGCCCGACAGATCTCTGATTCGGGGATCCTGCTCTATATATTACAAAATAAATAGGGTGTAACGATCGGCCCGACACGTTGCCATTAAACCGTGCTTGAAGGATCGATAGTCTTTTCATTGACAGGAGATTCGAGCATAACCGTGTCGGTGTTGGTCAGCGATTTGGCTTCTTCTAGAGCCGGAGCCTGTGGCTTCAGCGAATTACCAGCTGGCTTCGCCGCTGCCGCTTTGTTCATCCTGCTCTTGGTGTAATCGCTAAGGCTCAACTTCTTCTTGACCGGACTAGGGTGGGCCACAGCACCGCTCACAGCCGGTGGTGCGAATGGACTTGGTAGGTTACTGCTAGCAAACGGTGACTGGACCATGCTTGTTGTGGTTGATAATGGAGTACTGATGGCGGAAGCCGTAGAGCCCAAACTGTTGAAAGCGGGAACGGGAGGCAGTTGCATACGCAACTCGGGCGCCTTCGTTTTAGCGCTTCCAACAGCCACATCATCGGTCGCCTGGGAGGTTTTTGAATCTGGAGATGGCAGAGACGGGGCATCCGTCATCGGCGTATCGCTCGAGTGATCAGCGTTTGATATTTGCGGTATATTTCCTGCGTCTGCTGTGGGGGATGCGATGGAACATGTTCGCTCACTCGATGGAGAGTCCAACTCCATTTTCGCCATCGCTGAGATAGCGGACGTCGGAGAAGCAGCCACCATGCTCCCTCGTTGTAATCCATTCGCTCGGACGCGGTGTCGGCTTTCCAGCAATCGTTTAGAGAGGGAGATAACTCTCCTCTTCGGCGTCGAGATCCGCTGGACATTGCTATACCACTCCCCTTCGACAGGATCCGTCTGCACGGAGGCGTCGCAGTATTCTGGACGGCTGTTCTGTGACGAGCGTCGCAGCGGAATAGGGAGCGAGTCTTGTACCTTTACCGGATCCGGCACGTTCGGTGGTAGAGTGCTGGTTGGCGACTTCGAGACGCTCCGCTTCGAAGTGCTAGCGTCAATGTATCGGCGTTCGGATGGTGCATTCTGACCGGTAGATGCCTGGCTTGCCGAATTACGTGACTTTGGTTTCGCGGCGGTTCCTGACCCACCAGTACCATCTGACGTCCGCTTCTTCTTCCGAGGAGGGGCCTGCTGCTCCATGCGGCGGAATGTGTCCTCAACCATTTGCACTTTGCGTTTGTCCCTGTCCGTGAGCTCGGTCAATACCCCCAAGGTGTCAAACGAGCCTTGCCGAGCCGGCGTCATGTCTCGACTGGGCGGTTTACTTCGTGAGGACCCGGAGTCATTGTCTACACCTTCATCACCTTGGCCCTCACTAGGGGCTCGGCTGTTACCGGTACTCGTTGGCGATAAGGTATTGGTCTTGGGTCTGCGAGGCTTCTTCTTATTCGCACTCGGCTTGGTTTGAGTCCTGGTAATATACGTCCGATGAAAACGCGTAAACGCACAACCGGGTCCCAAATCGCAAGCGCAGCCACCATATTCGGAGAGGATCGTATATATCCACGAGGAAATATTTTGATAGCTCTCTATTTCATTCATGTCGAATTCTGGCTGTGCGCTCGTGTCCTCGTCGCCGAGACCGAGTAATCGCAACATTCTGTTCTTGTCGTTCTTGGGTAGCCGGAAATCCCACGGTATTGTTATCTGTTCGTTGGGGGAGATTTTTCGGTCGCTGACAAGCCAAAAGTGGTACTCAGAACCACCGGACAGATAGGTATCAAGAACCGCGTTTGGTTTGCAACTCCGCCGGACGTAGCGGGCGACGGAGCCTTCCTTTCTCGTGTCGATATAAATGGGGAGCAGCGGGTGGAAGAAGACGAAGGGGAGCGGCGAGCTCATTTCTGGCCACCGATTCTCCGGATCCTCACAGTAGTTCTTCTGAATACCGATCTGGCCATTCAGTTCGACAAGCGGGACATCCTTCTCGATCGCGTAGGGCGTCGAGAGGTATTGCCAGTGGAGAACGGTATCCGGAGCTATTTGCAGCTTCTTGTGCCCTATCACCGGCGGTCTCTTGATCTCGTCTATGTTTTTAGGTAACGACTGGAAGACGTCATCGAAGTCGCAGCCAGTCTCTTGTTTTAACCTCTCATGGTCGCGCAGCCATAGGGACAGGACGTTGGAAATGACGAGACTGGCGAACGAGTTAGTCTGGACGAGGGGCACATCACTATCATCATTGTACAAGTTCATGAAGCCACTGGAGTAGTTGTGAATCTCGGCATCTTGCGGGAGATCTGGCGGCGTCGTCGCAGGGCTTGGTGGATGGCCATGGGGATTTCCGGATTTGTGCCCATAAGAAGGGCTTCGCTTGGGGTTTTGGGAACTGATGGATTGGCTGGACCGGTGGGTGCTCTTGGACCTCTTATGCTGATGCGGTGTTATGCTCTCATGACCCTGTCTTATGTATGTGTCGGAACTGTTATGGCCATTCACCATAACATCATTCGGCTTGGCCTTCTTCTTTTGGCTTTTGGTCGGCGGCCGCTTCTTATTTCTGTCGACGATCTCCATCGTATTGACTCTGCCCTGCCGCAGGGTCTGTAGTTCAAAGGCGCGTTGACGGTCAAGCGGACGGGGCTTGCAGTCGGCACAGGAATGAGCAAAGTCCTCTCGATACGCCTCCTGGGTATTGTGGGGGTAGAAACACTCGATATGCTGCCAGGTATCGCATGTTTCACAGTAGATGGTGTTCCCGTCATCGTCAGAGAAGCCACAGATACACTTGATTGTGTAGGGCTCTTCGTCGACCACCTCAATCTTACTGGGCACATGTTGCGGCAAGGCATGTGTGGCTTTGGGACTGATGGCGGCCGTCTGACTCGGAGTCACTAGATGCGTCGACAGCGGTGGGAGCCTTTCTGTCATAATCTAATAGACACCAAACGAGGCGGTCGGGTGTCGGGGAGTCTAGGAGGGTTTTCTTCAGCGTTGTGCTATGGATGGCATGACGACGAAGCAATGTTCGACGTAGCTGCGCTGCTTAAAGGTGTCGGAAGGCGAGCAGAAGTCTCCTGAGAGTACCATCCGTTGAGGTCGCAGTAGGATGTCGTGCTATTGTCGACGTTGACAAGCTGGCGGATTCGGCACGAAAGGACTCGAACGGACGCGGCTTAACCACAAAGGACAGGCCAGAAACAAAGGAAGGCTCGGCGATCCAAGGTAGATGCGACGGTAATACTGGGTCGTCCGACGCGAATGTCGAGTTAAGGACTGCTGAGTGGACAAGAAAAGCGGGAGAAGTTTTGACCTGATCGCGATGGAGAGCGACGACCGCAGGGGACAAAATCCCAAAATTTGGAACAGGACAGATGCGCCTAGAGGAGGGTACGTATGAACTGTACCGGGTTGATCGTATATGTCGAAATCCAGAGGGATAATAAACTCGTGTGTATATGTTGCTGAGAAATTGGGGATATCGTGCTCGAAGGAAAATGCTTTTCGGTCGGGGCGTTGGTGGAAAAGAAGATTGAAGTGTACAAAGAGGGATGGGAATGGGGGATGGAATGGGGATTGGGGACGGGATGGATGGACGGATGGGTCTGAGTTGAGTTGAGAATGAGCGTGGGACCCAAAGCCAAAAGTCCACAGACCCAGAGCCACACCAGCCTACCTACCTACCTACTACTTCGTACATACATACATATTACCTAGCTAGGTACCAAAAAGGGAAGAGGGAGAATGCGCACCAAGCAAAAGGCACAGAGGGGGGCGGAGACTGGCTATGGTTACAGACCCACGGGTAGCCAGCCAGCCAGCAAGTCAGCCTGCCCAGTAGGCAGGAGCGGAGTCCCTTGGGGTGCTCTACGCTGTATGGTGCAGTTGCAAAGCGGCGCTGTGCAATTGCTCCCCTCCTCTTACCATTGAATAAGAACAGCATCAGCACTGCACTACCTACATATAGGTAGTATGTAGGTATTGCACCAGCCGGAGCGCGTGTTGCTCTACCGGGCAATTGGTGCTGCGTGATAAAAGCGGAGGGGGGGTACTGTACCAAAAAAGATGTACCCTAATTGGAGGGGCGTGGCTCTCTCTCAGCTGGGGGAAGGGTTCTGTCGCAGGGACATACTTCCCCAGTGTTGGCTGGATAAGTATTTTGCTTACCCCAGAAGCCATTTCTTTCTCCTCGACCAGAACTATTAAGGAGACCGAAAAGGGCGGAAACGGAAAAACTCACATTTCTGACATTTCTGCATAGGGAAGAAACACCATTGCTGCCAATAGCGGCAGTGGGGTATGCTATCGCTGCACTTGAAAACAAGAGAAATGTGTTGAATTGAAAAAATTGTTCGAAGATGCATCGAATGCTAGTCGATCCAGGGAGGGGGAAGGAGCACCAACGCATGTCAATAATAACCCTACCGTGTTCAAGCATGAAGTAGGGACAACTCTTGGGGGAAAGCTTGAGTTGGATGCCAAGCTACGACCACCTTGGGTATCCTTATCGCTGTTCCACTGGCAGCAACGAACAATTTTGAATTGGAAAGTATGGTGGGAAGGTGAGCAGCAATACCGCACCTAAATGTTGCATGGCCGGGCAAAACGAGCTGCTACTGCAGGATGAGGCGGAACGCGTGCCATTAGAGCGGTCTAAGAAAACGGTGGCCACTCACATGTCGCCATTGAGCATCCTCTAAACCCAAAATGTATTAGGCCAAGATCATCCAAGATGAACGGGCCCCGAACCAGTGCGAACCAGAGGCGTCTTTGATACGACAGAACCCCGCCCTTGCATTTTCTGCCTTGATTCCTTGCCCAAGGCGGAAAAGTCGCTCGCTCGCTGTACGCGGGAAGCTGCGCGGGAGACGAATACGTGAGCGAGAGGCTTCTGCTTTCATACCCGTCAATAGACCCATGTGGCGGTAGAACAACTCATAATATGCAATAATGGATCTATTCTCATCCTGATGATGTAAGAAGAAAAAGAAACTAGTCAAGTCGTCTTGAAAGCCTTCCATTTAGAAATGGATATGTGAGATAAGAGCTCATCATCACGATGATGAAGCCCCGATGGCTGCAGGAGGACGATGTGGAAGGGATAGGCGTGCTGTAGTAGTGTAAGTAGGTATTGGTGCGAGTAGCGAAATGTTGGCTCGAGGTGATAGCTCTTGTGAAGAGGTAGTGTAGGGTAGACACAAGTCTGCAATTTGAGGGGAAAGCTTTTTATGTCATGACAAAAGCGTCGGGAGATGTAGACCTCCATTCGCTTGGTGAAAACCTACTTTTTGCCACCCCCCTTAGCACAGTGTCGAATGGACGACGCCTAATGACTGGCTGAAGCCTTGCTAACAGCAGGAATTAAAGACACGGTCGACGTGACAGCTGCAGCCCCAGCCGGTCCCCAGCCAGTATTTCCTGTCCGTTACCAAGCCCCGCCCGAAACGTGTATAAAGCGGACGTCAAGTTTCCATTTACCTAGGTTGGCACGTTGATGTGGCGTCCGGAAGCAACAAATATTGATCGCACGTGACATATGAGACACAAGGAACATCCGCGACTGATGAGCACTGCGCATGGAAGCGTACTACATATGAAGCAGAACAGAACGAAACAGATACACCGCCGCCATCGGTGCGGTTTCAAGATCGTGCTAGGGTCGTCATGAGAGTTGGGTTGGACGGCTAAACCTCTAATGAGGCAGTTCAGGGTTATCTCACATCTCCCCAGTATCTTCTACCAATCAGCGCGTCCGGTAGGGTATGAGGTCGATTGGGTTGCGTGTGTGGTTTCTTCTGCCGCAGCTGAAGTTACTCCCTCTGGCTTGTAACCTCGTTGATCGCCTTTTTTGGGAGTCGCAAAGAACGCTGATGATACCTGACGCTCGGAATATCTGCACCCGAAGCCACAGCTTTTTTTGAAAGTAATGGGTGCGATTCTGCGCTGACACGCATAAAGGTTGATGCTCGAGTAGGTGTGCTTGCAGTCCGTCCGGACTCTGACATCTACGGAATGCTGACCACTAATAAGCCGTCGCCGACGACGCTAGCGGCCTGCAGCCTGAAGATGATACGGCATTACTTCTTACAAGTTGGTTTGCATCTATGCATACTGCAGGAAGACCACCTGACTTAGTAGTGCATCTGCCAGGATAACTTGTGCTTCCGATAACCCCATGTACATCCCCGTGCCGTCGATACAAGATTATATCCATCGTAGGTCGGTGAATCGTGATTCGCTTTAACTCTGGGAACTGCTACATCTTCAAGCTGTAGTCATTATTGGGCAACAATAGGTCGTAGCGGGTACGATCACCTCAAGGCAGTCATCAGCGTATCATCAGGACGTTGTCATGAGTAAGCACACTTTGGACTACTGAAGCAGGCTACTACCTACCACTAGAGCACACACGAATCCCTCTCGGCAGTGCTCAACAAGCACACCTAACCCTGCCATTAAACCTTTGGCATTACAAGACGGAGACCGAAGGTGGGTATTAACTTGTTCCAAGCAGAAAGAATCAGTCAAGGCCTTCCTCGTGGCACCACAGCAAGGTGATGATCACAACGAAAACAGTTGGTAGAATAGCAAAAATTACGCGGACTACGATCCCGAAGGATAGTAGAAGAGGGCTAGCTCCGCGCTGTGCAATGCAGGCTCTCCCCCTTCCTATTCCCAAATCTTGAGCTGGGAATAGACCCACAAGGTAAGTATGAAGAGAAAAGGAAAAGAAAAACCGAGATTCGATGAAGGTGAGCCAGCTATTTGTATGCCGAAAGCGGTGTGAGAGTCCACAGGCTGATTGTGTTAACTTCCCTTTTCGGATTCTGCCGCTTGATTCGACCGCATAATTTCTACGGGGATTAATCTTCATCGTCTCCATATTACTGTGTCATTCACCCAATCAGAAGCGTCCTCCATGACGCGTAATCACGTACTGTACTAAACGGAAAATCAACAGCTCCTTTGCGGGACTAAAAGTGCAACCAACGATGTTCGCTTAGGCAATACCCACTAACCACATGCAAAGTGCGGTCCCGGTCACAAGAAGGTGGACTCACCTTCAGCCACGACCAACTTTTCTCCATGGGGCAATTCCCAAAACAAGCTTAATAAATAAGCTTAATTCTATAGTAGAAGTGCTTGATGCCCCCGGACGTATACGTCCTCCTTCATAATACACTTATGATGGGGCGACGTCATATAGCCCCTCGGTGACTTGCCGAATATGTGCCTACCATTGCGACGATTGGACGAAAACCCGCAGTCTTACCTCGAACATCCATCTACACTCCAGCCCCTTATTTTGCGCCGCAGTCTATTCTCTAGGTTCCCTACGGCTACCAACTTAGCTGTAATACGACGCTGAGTAGGAGGATGTCACGTAGAATAGTGTATGTCGTTGCGTTTGTTCGCAGGATTCATCCTAGGTCTATTATATTACCGCTTATTACAGTCATATACGACTAGTTTCCTATTTCCTTGCGAATCCAGTCGGAACCACTGAAAGCAAACCATGAGGAGATGCTGCTTCCTGCTAGATCTCATATTATAGGGATCTAGTGTGGTCTCTTGTGCTGCCGTGCGAGGTGTGGGTGTTGACGCTGGTCTCCGTGGGCCGGGTTGCTCGTGTCAGGGGCTGCTGAACCGTCGCGCTTGATGATATCCGCAGCCTGTAATTACAAATCGTCAATCCCAGCCAGTCTCATATCAGATATCGAAGAAGACGAGCCGTAACAAGGCAGCACGACATACCTTTTCGGCAACAGCATATAGGGCAGCTTGGATATGACCGTCCGGAATCAAGGGTATCACGCTCGCATCGACAACTCTCAAGTTCCTCGTACCATAGACCCTGAGCGAAGGATCCACAACCCCTCCCCTGTCCAATGGCATCATCGCCGCCGTGCCTGACGGGTGGGATTCGGACATCACCATCCGTCGCATCGTCTCGCTGAGAGCCGTTCTGTCCTGGACCTCGTCCGAACCGAAAGCCGGCGCCGGCCCCAGAGCGGCCATGGGAGCCGTCCGGATGAGGCGCTCGTTGAGATCCAGGCCCAGCAGGAGGACCTCGCAGTCGAAGGCGTGCGAGCAGTACCGCGGGTCGATGACCGGGGGTTGGTTCTTGAACACGGACGGAGATCTCGCCTCCACGAACCCGCGCGAGAAGGGCTGGAGCGCGCTTACCGCGAGTTGACCCCAGGATGTCGACATCAGCTCGTAGGCGGGAGAGTCGATCCGGTTGAGCAGAGAAAGCAGTTGCTCTTGTTGTGCTGCATAGCCGGCGTAAAGAGTTTTGTCGTAGGAAGTAGGCAGGTGATCAGTCACGTTTCCGGCGCCGCGCAGCAAGTGAGCCCAGTCTTCCGTAACCGATCGCAGTGGAAGGAATGCGACAGTGTTCACCATTGGTGCCGTCCACGGCCCTAGGACAACGTCAGCATCTGCGTGGAAATGCGGAGATGATCTGTCTTCGAACCTGTTCGGTTGGCGAGATATTCCTGTCTCACTTCGTCTCTTATGTTTCCTACGATATCCTCTGCGGAAAACACATCAGGTGCAGTGTCTATCCGCTACATATCAGTCTTGGACGCCAGGAAATCAGTATCGTAACTCACAGCTGTATACAGGCTGGACCATCGGATGATCTTGGAGATTCCTGCCAACGCCAGGTAGGTCGATGACCACGTCGATGCCCAGATTCTCCAGGACTGATCTTGGTCCCAAGCCAGACACCTGCAAAAGCACAGGCGAGAATATGGCACCGGCTGCGAGGATCACGTCCCTCTGACAGGCCACAGTGTACTTCTTGGCCGCCGCATCAGCGGCAATCTGCGGGAGTCGTGTCAAGGTAAGCACACTGCCTTCTAAAATCTCATAACGCACCGTAAGGGAAAGCCTACCTCAAGACCTGTAACAACCACCCCTGAAGAATTCGCAAAACGGGCAGAATCTTTCACAGTTGCTGCATCATGCAAGACCCGTGTGACACTGTGACCAGTCAGGACGTGGAGATTTGGGCGCGATACTACGGGATCGAGGTATGCGGTACGAGGGTTATCGCGGGCCTGCTCTTCTGAAGTCATACTGCTCGGGATGACACTACATCCGGTAGGGTCTCCGCTGTTTGGGTCGTTATTGAATAGGATCCCAAGTTCTTCCATGCCCTTCAGAAAGTTTACTGTGTGGAGTTAGTAATGCTCTAGTTTACCGGCGACTGGTTTGCACTCACGAGACTGGTTGTAGAAATACTGGGGGAAACCGATCTCGACGACCCCTCTGTGGCCGTGTATGGAATCACCCTCGTCACCCAGGGCGGAAATTTGGAGTCCGTGGTCGATCTGGCTTGAGAGCTTCTCGGACTAGGTGACACGTTAGCTTCGCCGCGTACGTCGCGCGAGATACATCTAGCATCCCACCTTGATGAAGTACGGTAGGATATCATCCCATCCCTAACCAGGATTACCCAGCGCCTTCCAAGCGTTGAAGAGAGCTTCAGAGCCTCTCGTCCAGCAGAGACCATTCAGGATCGTGCTGCCACCGACCGCTCGCCCTTGGGTGAACGGCCGCGCCTCGTTGTCCAGGTACTGTTGCTCGACGGTGGTGAGGTTCCAATTATATCTCTGGGAACCAGACCGACCGATTGTTCCCGGTATCATGACGTCCTCGCCCTGGTCGTCGCTGTTGAAGAAGTTAGATCAAATGTGACCTGGAGTCGTCAAACAGACCGGCTCGACTTACAGCTCTCCCGCTTCGATTACCAGCACGGATACTTGAGAAAAATCAGCAACGATGTTGATGCTTCACAGGGGAAGGTGTGGTCTTACCCGAGGAGTCCTCTGACAACCTGGTTGCTACCACGAGCCCGCCGATTCCTGCACCAGCAATGACATAGTCATAGCTCTCGTTGAGTGACGAGTGTTTGGTAGTCGGCGTTATGTAAACGGCCGCGACATGCGAGAGGCAAAGGCCAAAGAGAAACGCCAGCAAGATCATCTGCACTATCAACCGGCGGTGGGCAACTACGAGTCGTGTAGAAGGTGATAAATAAATCAAGCTGAGAAGCCAGCCCTAGGCAAGTGTGTAATGGCAACAGCCAATATTTCAGCTGAAATGTTTGTCCAGATGAATAAAAATTTTCGTGTGAAAGTTCGTAAACAAGGAGCTTGGACCCCCGTCAGGGGCAACCTCAACTTACGTGTGTTCCAAATCTGCTACCTGATAATCGAGACACTCACCTTACCCATCCTTATTATCCTCCTCGGAATCCGAGCAAATATTTTCATAACACCTCTCGGTGGACTTTAATGGTGACGAACAGTGTCTGTTTTCCTATTATACGTCCAAATCGCCATGCGAATCCTAGACGCACCCCTCTCACTTTTCTAACATGAGAATGCTTCCCCAAGCCAAACTCGTTGTGTATCCGGAGAACTACCTCAACATCTCCTGAGAATACTTGCCAACCAAATCAGTCTTTAACAGAACCTGCAGGAGAGAGCCGGCATGTTCTTGAACCTCTCGGGCTATCTGTTAAATCTCGGTTGGTGCTCTGTTTACGTTGGTATCAACAAGACTAGGCTCACTCATCAGACACTGCCAGACTTCAGCTTGGTGAGGGCCTCATAAAAAGCTCTTTACAACAGCAAGCAGGTTCTGACCAGAGTAGATGAGCCACCTTCATATCCAGATTCAAAATTTGGGAACCCAATAATAGGATCTGGGCGGTAATAATATTCTACTATTTAAGATGGATTATGATTATTCGGATTTTATCAAGAAATTGCGCGCGGGTCATATAGATGCCAGCAGTGAGAGGTGGCTCAAATATTATGGTAGAGCGTGAACAATGTCATACGCATGGGCGACTACGCTGCAAAGCATCGTGCTCCGGAGGCTCCACCTAGCAAAGAGGGAGGTCGCACATCTTGATATTCTACTGACGAAGGTGTACCATTGAGCCTTCGTGAACAGTTGCAATCCTCCCTGTTCTCTCTATTACCAAGTGTCACGTAGGAGCAACATCCTGATACGACTTTGTCGAATAAACGCTGAAGCTGAGATACACCTAATTACTGACTAACGCTACTCCAGCACTCATTTCTCGCTTAAAAGATATCCATCAAGCTACTAGAACCAGAAGTAAACGAGTAGATAAGAAGCTTCATATCCCTAGACCGAAACTGTGGTCTTGCGCCATGGAGATGGTGAGACCTTTAGCGACGACTGGAAGGAGTGACATCCTAATTTTTCGGGTCTTGCTTGGGCCCATACAAGAAAAAGGAGAAAACGAACCTACCTATGGTAACCGCAATATAGGATGTACCGATAGCCCTCCAGTCTGTCATGACCTGGTAGTCTCGCAGAATATCTCTGAAGAGTCCAACCCCTCTTGCTCCCAGTGGAGCGTAGTACAAATATCTCCGGGTCAAAGCATCGGATCGGCTTTGAGTCGCTCGGCATCGAGCCTTATAAGTTGATCTGATAACGGGAGGACCTAGCCGGATATGGATAAGCTACAGATCACAATCTCGACAATTTTGGGGATGATTCAACTTGTAAGTATATCAGTTGTTTACTATGTACCTATCGCCTGCCATACCAGCCTCAGATACCTATATATACCCAGTAGTCTGTTAGCGCTAGCACCTCCAAGCACTTAAGTAACATCCAACGTTGCTTTAGCGTTATCGGCTTATCAAAGATTGAGTCACTAGCTTAATATATTATTCCGATTTATCCACGGAATTCCACGCAACTTATTGAGAGTCTCCTTTAAAAGAGAAGAGATAGCCCTTCAGACAATCGCTTCCTCGCTGTTCAGCATATTCTAAGCTTTGTTCAAGTGTTAGCCCCGCAATGTGCAAGATGCTCCATGCGCGATAAGATTATGGGGAAGATCGCCTGGAAGAAGGCTACATTTTGCGTCAATGTCAGTTTTCGAGTTTGCACCACATTGTTAGAGGAAGGAGGAGCCCATATTATATACAGCATTTTCAAACCATCGGCTTTTACCAACATATTCTTACTAACTGCCATGTAGAATTCCTCTATCAGGAATTTCACCAGGGCTCTGCCCAGTCAACCGAATGATGGCCTGCAATCCGGGTTAACGCCCAATGTTACGGGCCAAACAAATGGTCGTCGAAAGTCTATAACTTTCGCATCGGCATACACTTCCAGTTCCGAGGCGCAGAAGCAACAGAAAAGCCTCGACCGTGTAATATCTCGTCCTCTTCTTCATTCTGGGGAAGTTTGTGCTGATTTCGTATCTAGGACATGTTGGTCTCGGTCCTTGAAACCAGAGTTACTAAAAGGGATGCGAAAAGTTACATGAATAGATTCGTACCGCTTCTCGAGAGGAAAGGCGCAACTAGTTTTAAGCAACGTGCGGCTCAGTCCCGGCCCGGTGAGGCTGAAAACAATGGGACTTTTACCAAAAACGCAGGCAAAGGTCCGGCCCCGAAAACTGGCAAGACTTGCCCTGATCCAAGACCGGCCGAGGACCTTACGCTTCAGGAGCCTTTTTATGTCGCTCTCGTCAAAATTCGGGCTCCCTGGGAGATAGATGATTCTACGCTTGGTGGCGTAGGCAAGACCCTGAGCCAGCTCCGAAAGCTGGGTTTAATCAGCATTCTTGTGGTAGACTGTGGTGACGGCGGACGAGATGGAATGGCCCGGCGGAAAGCCGATATTATGCAAGCCAACCGTATCGCCACCGCTATCGATGCCTATGGCAGCCCTGGAAGTCGAGTGATTGATTCGCCAATCACTATAGGAAATCCGGCGGACGCACCCACTTCGCCATTTACTTCGCAAACACTGTTCATTAGCAACCCACTGGGCCTGATGGCTGCTCTGCAAGAGGAAACTATCCCTATCATCACTTCTTTCGGTTATACTGCCGATACTTGTTTGATCAAGCCTGTAGATGCGGATGAAGCTATCTTAGCACTGCTCAGAGAACTGACTGGGCTTCAATTCCTGGACCATGGAGTTCCTGAGGACTCGCAGACCATGAAGTTGCTAAAAGCTGCGGAGGTTTATAGACTCATCATCCTGGACCCCCTTGGGGGTATTCCAGTCAACAATCATGCAACTAAGAGGCACCTGTTTCTGAATCTAGAGCAGGAATTCCAAGAGGTCAGGGACGATTTGGCAGCAGCATCGACGTCGGGCCTATTTGATACCGAATTGAGAAAAGCTAACGCACAGCATTTGAAGAATGCTGAGTTGGCGAAGAACGCGTTGTCATTGCTTCCCCCAACGTCTTCTGCCGTCATCACGACTCCGGATGAGGCGGCAAAGGAGCGTGGACCGGAGGAGATGGACTTGGTAGGCACAAAGCGGGTACAAAATCCATTGATACATAATCTCCTCACGGACAAGCCAGTTCAGTCGTCGTCTTTGCCCACGGGGCGTTTCAAGACAGTCGGATCGTTGGCTGGTACCCAGCAAATTGGGTCGCTGACAACCCTCGCAAAGCGCGGCATGCCATTGACCATCTTTCCAGATCCGAGAGTGACTCCCTGGAGACCACCACAGCCCGGCGAAAGACGTCTCAGTCTGACTGACCCATCAATCGATCTTGCGCGGTTGGTGAATTTGATCGAAGATTCCTTTGGCCGGAAGCTAGACGTTGATCATTACCTGAAGCGGATACAGGACAACCTCGCTGGTGTGATCATAGCAGGCGAGTACGAGGGAGGTGCCCTCCTAACTTGGGAAAAGCCTCCAGGGCTGAAAGACTCGGAAGCGAGTGATACAGCCCGCCTCGTTCCGTATCTGGACAAATTTGCGGTGCTTCGGAGGAGCCAAGGTGCCGGAGGAGTGGCGGATATCGTGTTCAATGCCATGGTCAGGGGCTGTTTCCCCGACGGGGTGTGCTGGAGAAGCAGGAAAGATAACCCGGTCAACAAGTGGTATTTCGAGCGGTCACGGGGCACGCTCGAATTCAGCGATATGAACTGGACCATGTTTTGGACGACGCCGAAGTTGGAAGAGCAGAGACTTCGGGACTACGAGGGAGTCTGTCGTGGGGTCGAGCCGTCATGGGCAGACAAGAAGCACCAACTAGATTAGACTACGTCGACGGACGTGGTAACGAGGCTTGTCATACGAGGCATCGCCATAAGGGGCTATAAGCATTCACTAAATAGTAGCCGCAAGAAAAAGTCCCATGAAGAGTTCAACTGTGCTGGAAGACATTGGTGAAAAGCTTTCCATCCGCTGTGGCACCTAGCTGTAATCTTGGGGCTTTCTACATGAGAGCGGTATGATCCAACTGGCTATTCTTAGCATAGAGCCAATAGAGCAGACCAGGGTTCTCGACGGAAGAGTAACTCCCCTCAAAAAGAGAAAATAGTGTCGATAATCGAATTCTTTTCGACACTGGCATGTGCGTTTAGGTTACGGTATTTGGACGGATCCAGTAATGGCGGGGCGGTCACAGAATGCAGGATGACGAGGGACATCACATTATGTACACCCCACCATGACTTACATGACTTGCCTGGTATTGGGTACTTCATTGTTGGTGGGGGGTGGTACTGGCTAGACCCCACGAGTGCCATTAAAGCGTGACTAGGTACCTATCATCTGCTGTGCTTCCGGCTAGCACAGACAGATAAAGTATGTACCTACTGTAGGTGTCTAGCTTTAGTGACGCATCACATAGGAGAACGCAAAAGCATCAAAACAGTGTTGGTAATGAGAATTGGGCATTCCAGAAAAATTACTCTGCCCTTAGATAATAGAATGCAGAAGAGTTTTCAACTGAATAAAATTACCTAAGTTTTCCCTTGGCTCTCTACAGCAAGAGACGTTGAAAGACTTGGCAAGATTGGTCTATTACGTTATCTGATCGGGTTGGCGGCTGTGACGAAAAAAGTGAATGCTCTTTTACCGTCTTTTACCATCTCGAAGTTTCGAAATCTCTCGAATTCGATAGCAGACGCCAGAGCCGTGTGGCTAGAGTGGGGTCCAGCAAAGGGGGCAAAGGTAAGGTAAGGCTTAAGGGCCAAATGTCACTACTACCTAACGCCTACTTAGTTCATCAAGTCCTTAGCCTTAGTGGGCTGTGTGTGTGTCCTTCTCCCACCTCCCTCCCAATTTTGCATTTTCGGGCATCGTTTATCTGCAGAGAAATCTTTTTTTTTCTGCCTGTACTTCGCGAGATCCAGAACGATTAGACATTGTACTTATCTCGATTATCTACGGCGATTGCAACCCGCGTTGCACACAGTCTCCCCTCTAATAATCCATAGGCGAACAACCAGTGTCCATCACGATAAACCTTTCCTTAACCCCGCCTCAGGCTGTGATTGTGATTGCGATTTCTTGCGATCATATCTAGGATCCGAACCCGTTTGTTGCCTCGTCACAGTTCCGCCTCCCTTCCACCAAGATGAGTGTCGTTGGTAAGTTGCCTTTTTACTGCAGGGACCTTTCTTTTTCTTTTTCCGAGGACAAGGTTTACTGACTTAGAACCCCTCCAGGCGTTGATTTTGGAACCCTGAACACAGTCATCGCTGTCGCCAGAAACCGGGGCGTTGATGTGGTGAGTACTGCCGACCTTCATGCTTTTGTGCTTGGATGTGACTGACACTCTATTCAGATCACAAATGAAGTTTCTAACCGGGCCACCCCGTGAGTAAACCACCGAACCTTTTTCTGCCATGGAACGTACAGACTGGCTAACCTCGCTACTCTACAGTTCCCTTGTTGGCTTTGGTCCCAAGTCTCGATACCTAGGCGAACCCGCAAAGACTCAAGAGATCTCCAACCTCAAGAACACAGTTGGTTCGCTGAAGCGCCTGGCCGGACGCAACGTCAACGACCCTGATATACAGATCGAGCAGCAGTATGTCTCGGCCCCCCTGGTTGACTGCGGCGGCCAGGTCGGTGCCGAGGTGACGTATCTGGGCAAGAAGGAGAAGTTCTCGGCTACACAGCTGACTGCTATGTTCCTGGGCAAGGTCAAGCAGACGGCTGCGAATGAGTTGAAGTTACCAGTCTCTGACATTGTCATGAGCGTGCCGGCTTGGTTCACAGATGTTCAGCGAAGAAGCCTAATCGATGCCGCCGAGATTGCCGGCCTCAAGCTCCTCCGCCTTATAAACGACACGACTGCCACAGCCCTGGGTTGGGGCATCACGAAACTGGATCTTCCTGCGGCCGAGGAGAAGCCGAGGCGTGTTGCCTTCGTCGATATTGGCCATAGCAACTACACTTGCTCCATCGTCGAGTTCAAGAAGGGCGAGCTTACGGTTAAGTCCACTGCCTATGATCGCCACCTCGGTGGCCGAGACTTCAACATGGCCTTGGTCAACCACCTGCAAAAGGAGTTCAAGGGCAAATACAAGATTGACATCGGCACCAACCCCAAGGCCATGGTCCGTGTTGAAGCGGCTGCCGAGAAGCTGAAGAAGGTTCTGTCTGCCAACCAGCAAGCTCCCATGAATATCGAGTCGCTCATGAACGACATCGACGTCAACGCCATGATCACGCGACAGGAATTCGAGGCCATGATCGAGCCTCTGCTCACAAGGATTGCGGCTCCTTTGGAGCGAGCCCTCGCGGATGCTAAGCTTTCCAAGGAGGACATCGATATCATCGAACTCGTCGGTGGCTCCACGCGTGTGCCTGCTATCAAGGAGCGCGTCCAGGCATTCTTCGGCAAGACCCTCTCCTACACGCTGAACCAGGACGAGGCGGTCGCTAGAGGTTGCGCGTTCAGCTGCGCCATCCTCTCGCCCGTATTCAAGGTCCGTGACTTCGCTGTCCAGGATATCGTGAACTACCCTATCGAGTTCTCCTGGGAGAAGGACGTCGACATCCCGGATGAGGACACCAGCCTCACCGTCTTCAACAAGGGGAATATTCTTCCCTCGACTAAGATCCTCACTTTCTACCGCAAGCAACCCTTTGACTTGGAGGCTAGATACGCCAAGCCGGAAGAGCTGCCTGGTAAGATGTCACCCTTCATCGGCAGATTCTCCGTCAAGGGCGTCAAGGCCGATCCTAAGATGGAGTTCATGATCTGCAAGCTGAAGGCGAGGGTCAACATACATGGAGTTCTGAACGTGGAGAGCGGTTACTACGTAGAGGACCAAGAGGTAGAGGAAGAGATCAAGGAGGAGAAGAAGGAAGGCGAAGACAAGAAAGACCCAGATGTAAGTCTCGGCTCCATTTCACGGGCGTTCTCGAACTATAAGCAGAAACTCAGCTCGAAGCTTTCGGGCTCCTCTGCTGGCGGCCATGACGTTCGTTCGACTTCGCACTGTTTTAGACTGATCGTGTATGCTGACTCACCATCAGGCCATGGACACAGATGAGAAGAACCAAGAGGGCAAGCCCAAGACTCGAAAAGTCAAGAAGCAAGTCCGCAAGGGAGATCTTCCTATCGCTGCCGGTGTCACATCACTTGACGCGAACACCAAGAACCTACTCGCAGAGAAGGAGGCGCAAATGATGATGGAAGACAAGCTGGTTGCCGATACCGACGAGAAGAAGAACGAACTTGAGGCCTACATATATGAACTGCGCAACAAGCTGGACGATCAGTACGCAGATTTCGCCAGCGAGGAAGAGAAGGACAAGCTGAGGTCGAAGCTTACCGAGAGCGAGGTAAGACCTGAATCCTAAATTCTGCATGGGCTAAACTAACGCGTGATAGGACTGGTTGTATGAGGAGGGCGAGGATGCTACGAAGGCTGTCTATGTGGCTAAGATGGACGAGATCCGCGCCATGGCTGGACCGATCACGCAGCGATACTTTGACAAGATCGAGGCGGACCGTCAAGCCCTGCAAGCCAAGCTCGATGCCGAGGCCGCGGCGAAGAAGGCTGCCGAGGAGGAAGCCCGCAAGGCCGCCGAGGCGGAGAAGAGCAAGTCGGACAATGCGGACAAGGACGAGGAGATGACTGATGCCGAGGCGAAGCCCGAGGGTGAGAAGGCCGAGTCTTAGAGCAACGTCGACTATGAACTTGATGATTCTCCCCGCAGGCGGCTGCCGGGCGGCGAGCCCCATGGTGCGGCAGCCGCCCAAAGGAGGAGACTAGACAGAACGTAATGAATGCATTTGGGGGACGCTTACAGGATGCGGAACGAAGGAATGTCTCTCGGGTTCATTGATGGGGGGGCTCTCGGTGTTGACGCTTGATAGATCCGCGGACGGAGGAAAATGCTCGGGTTTTAGCACGTTTCAGATAGAACTGGCAATTAACGTCTTAATGACACCCGATTCAGCTTATGGTGTGCGGGTAAACTCTGCCCGAGTGTCTCTCCCCGGTTGTATAGAGAATCTGGTATACCTTTTCAGTTCGAGCAAGCGCTTGGACCTGTTGCCATACGAGTGTCTCCTGTGTCATACAATATCACGTCCAGCAACTTCACATTCCATGAGGCCAATGAACCAGACCCATTCATCAACTAGTTATATAACAACTAAAGGACTCGGCGGACTGTATATGATGCTGTGGTATCCCTAGCCCCAAACTTCAAATATACACCTCGCCCCTCCTGGTCCAGTGCAGGTACAGGAACTAGGAGACTACGAGGCATTATTATCCGGCCCTATCGCCCAATATGTGGTGGCCGGCAATACTTGAGGTAGCTAGGTTAGATATTCCAGCTCCTCCCTCCATAGGGGCGCGCCAGCCCCCCTTCGTACACTACACCTATCTACGCCCATTGGTCCCAGGCTGTCTCCGTTTGCCCTGATGGGTTAATTCGTGTGCATAAGGAACGGCTCTCTTCGACGGGACTTGCGTCCGAGTGGAGTAAGAGCCCTTACTGGCGCGGACACGGCTGTAATATCTAGCTATATTCCTAGAATTGCTCCCAGCGATCTTGTTAGCCCTTTGGGTGAATATACCACCACCACCGTCGCGTCTGTGGGGATTTAAATAACAAACACACAATAAATATGTGCCGGCACAAGTCTTCTCCCTCAGCCACCAACCCAACACCCCCGCCGCGGAACCAAAAGCTAGCCCTACTCCGTCCGTCCATCCCTCACCCGACTCATTCGTCCTCGGACTCTCTCTCACTTTCTGGACCGGACCGGATAACTGCCCGGGCGGGTGGTCCGGAAGGCTCCAACCATCTAACCTCGGACCCCACCTAATGAATTACCCTAGCAATAAATAGGCAAAACATATACAAATTGATAGTAATCAACATATTTAGAAGTCGTTTAATAACGTAATAACGTTTTTTTTTGATATAATAAAACTATTTAAGCGATTTAAAATTACGCTGCCGTTTTTTAACAGGTTACTTTTTAATATAACTGTTAATTATAACCTAATTGCCAGCTTTTATAAGCTTTAAACGCTTAATAACTTTATCCTTTACCGTTTTAATATCTGCTAAATTCGCAAAAATCTTATTAGGTTATTTAACGATAATTTAACGTTTAGAACGTTCGTATTTTTTTTAATTTCGTTCGTAAGTTACGATTTTCGTAACGGAACGTAATATTTTCGGTATTAAAATCGTTAAGTCCTTTAACCGCTTTAGTTACCATATTCCGTATATCGCGAAAAACCTTCGTATAATTACGTACGGCCGTTCGTATACTTTTCCGTAATTCCTTAACCTTATAAGGAATATAAACGATTTCGTTATAGGTTATAATTATCTTTTCCGGTAATATTTTCGGCTTAAGGGCCGGTTAAGGTATTATTTCGGAATCTTTTAATACCGTTTCGGATCTAAAAGGAAATATACTAATATAACGCCATCCGGCTTTAATATTCTTATCGGTAAAGGCAATTTTTATAACCTTACGATATACTTTTAGCATACGGCGTTTATATTAAAGGGCAGTTACAAAAATTCCGCCGGCCTTGCGTAATACCCTACGATATTCCTTCTTAAAAACGGAAAAAAAGGTAATATCGAATAATTAAAAGTTAATATTCGAATAAAATAACAAATATATAAAAATAACTTTATTCTTTATATATTTTTATATAAAAGTAAAAAATACGTATATAATATAATCATTTAAGATAAATAATCGCTATTTATAATAAAAACGTAACTTAATTTCGGAAAAAAAAATAAACTTTAACTGTTTTAATGCAATAACGGTATTAATTTGTTACAGTACAGGAACAGGGGTTCCTATCTTGGAGAAACCTGTCCTCGGAGGTCCCTGAGGGGGGCTCCGACCGGGTAAACCTCGGACGAAGAGAAGCTTGGCTTTTCCGCGCCAAGGTTTAAGTGATCTAATGGATTTAAGTGATTTAAGTGATCTTGGACTAGATTATATAGATTACATAAATTATATAAATCTACGACATATTTATTAAAATCCAGGATAGATATATAACGGACGGTTTTTTATGTAAATAATATTTATTTAATTTCGTTTTTTAATTATTAATTTAAGCTTTTAATTAAAGGTAATTATACCGTTTTTTAATTTAAAGAAAAATCCGTAAATCTTTTAACGAATATTTTATTTATTATATTATTATTACCTGTAAATTAAAAACTTTTATTTCGGATACTGTTTATATCTTTAGGTAAATATATGATAAGTTCGTTACATTTTGATAATTTCTTAATTAATAACTAACGAATAATTTAAGGCCTAATTAGGTATAAGTTTTTTTAAATTTAATAAAAACGATATTATAGAACGACGTTTAATAAATAAATAACATATTCGATTTCCGTTACTAGCTAATAAAGGATTAGTAACTGGATTATATAATTTATTCCCTATTAAAGAAATTTTTCAGTTAATCGATAATATGGTACTTATAACTACCAAAGCTAAAGGCTAAAAAAAGTCTTTTTTTTAGCAATAACTAACACCCGCCCTTAAGGAAATAAAAAAGATTATTAAAGTTATGCTTAAGGAGTCCGACTAAAAAAAGGAAGAAATTAAAGAAATCCCTGTTACAGAATTAAAAAAAGGAAAAGAAAGAAAGTTTACGATTAATTAACGATTGGATTTTGTGGCAAAAGAAATCGTAAGATTCCAGAGGGAAAACGCCAAATTTGTTCGATAATTAAAAAAGGTTTCCGCTTTTTTAGGAGCCATTTCCTAACGAAAAATTCCAGCACCCTTTTTTGATACGCTTGCCCCTTATCCGCAAACTTTTATCCCTTTTCTGTTTAGTTAAGATCGAAAAGGAATTATATCCCTTTCCGCCTACCATGAAATGCCTGACATTAAAGGCTATAAGTTAACTGCTTCCAAACCTTACGACGGAACCACGAATATAAAAGGATTTCTGGTTAAGGCCAGATTTTACCTTAAGTAGTATAAGAATTTTTTGATTAAGGATTATCAAAAAATTATGGCCATTTTCCAGTTATTTGCTAGAAAGGTATTTAATTAATTCGAACCTATCTTTAACGATTACTTAATAAACTTCCTTAACGATTATCTGGACGTTACCAACTATATTTTTAACGATTATGGGAACTTCGAAAAACGAATACGAACCTTATATGGAAATATGGACAAATAATAACATACGGTTAAATAAATATACAGATTTTAGCAAATTACGTCAGCTGCCGAATATACGATTAAGTTTAATCGATTTACGGCCATCTTTAAACTTTTACAGGATGCATTATTTTTTCCTTATTATAACGGCTTAAAAAAACAAGTTAAAAACGAAATGTTTAAGGTTCCTAAAACTGGCCCCTTTAAAAACTATACGGATAAGGTTATTATTACCGACCGACGTATTTTTAATCGATACCTTAAGAAAAAAGGTACCGGCAGACGAAGTAACGATAAGCGTTTTAGCAACAATAAGAAAATAAAGGACAGATCCCAAAAGGAAGCTAATATGGTTTTAACGGAATTTAAAAAAAACAAGTTTAAGGTTAAATATTTTAATTATGACAAAAAGGGCCATTTTAAGAATAAGTATCACTTTCCAGCGAAAAAGGGAAATCCCCAAAAAAATTATTAAAAGGATAAAATTCCTTAGCCTAAGAAAAAGGTCCGCGCGGCCGAACGAAATACAGATAGCGAGGATAAGGATAAAAAGGAAATAAACGTTACTTTCGCTAATTAAAAGTTTATTATTACTATAACTAGCAAGGTTAAAAATAACGACCCAAATTATAAAAATTACGTTATTTATAAAAGTATTATAGTTAAAACCTGCAAATATTATCCAGGACGAACTAGCTCCAAAATAACCATTACGTTAAGATATATTTATTACCTTAATATATAGAAGTATAAAATATACGATTAGGACAGTTAGTTACGAAAAGATTTCGATAATTATAGATAATTATCCCCCGAATATTATTTTTTACCGGAATATATAATATACCTTAAATCAGCAAAAGATTATAAGTTTTTATATTTTACCGTTTGCTATAATTACCGTTACCTTATTTATTAGCGAACCAAAGAAAATAATAACTTTTAGCCAGGATATAACGAAAAAACATCTATTAAACCAGACGATAAATACAGATATACAGAAATTCCTTAATGGCCAGATTACTCTAGGTTTTATTACTTATATCCCGAATTAAAGTAAAGCCAGAAGGCTATAACGCAAAAATGTTTATATTACGTACCAGTCCCTTATAACAAATACGATTTCCTAGCTATGGAAATGCCCCTTTCGGAGGTTTATTTTTCTGACCTAATAATTCGCAAGATATAAAACCTAAGGAAAAGCCAGAAAAAAATAGTTGTTTTCTAATACTAATTCGGCAACAGAAAATGGTTTAAGTATATGGATAACCATTATATTAAGCATGCAGTTAGGAAGGTACGCGAATAAAAACGCCTTTTAACTCTCAGAATACGTCAGTTAAAAAACGGTAAAGGCTTTCGAAAATAAGGTACCGAAAAGCCCTTATATATAAAACCTTATATAAGGTAAAAAAAAAAAATACGGAATTAAATCGAAATCCTTATTTATTATAAAAACAAAATATTTAACGCCATAATTAATTCCGGAACAAAAAAAAAATTTATTTCCTCCAGAATCCCTAAAAAGTACCAAATCCCTTAAAAATATAAGTAACAATTATATAAGTTACGTACAATTAATAAAAACCTGTCTATTTACGATAATAGTCGAATTTTCCGAAAAATTAAGGAACTTATAATCTAAATATAAGGATATATAAAACGAATTACTTTCGACATCGCCGACATTTTAAGATATAATATTATTCTTAAAATATTATAATTTCGTTCCAATAATTTACGAATTAACTGGAAAAAGCAGACATTTTTATAAGATAATTTTAAGAAAAAATTTTATAAAATTTATTATATAATTAAGGAAATTAAGGTTTTTAACTTAATATTAACCGTACCTTTTAAGTATCGACGATTTAAAAAGCTGTTTAAAAAATAAACCCGCGAAAAATTACCTAATTATAATTAATAAGATTATAAAATTCTTATCAAAAAAAAATATTATTTAAAACTTTATCAAATTTATTATATAAACCTTAAAAAAATTAAGGTTTTTTAAAAAAAATTTTAACGAAATTTTAAAAAAAGTTATATTTAAAAATCCGAATTACCTATAAGATATCCAGTTATGATAATACCAAAAATAAAAAATAACAAAATCCGAATCGATAAAAACAAAAATTTAATATACCGACGAATTTACGATTATAGATAACTTAACGATATTATTATTAAAAATAAATATCCTTTAACGTTAATAAATATTATACGGAAAAATATTAACAAAACTAAATAATTTATAGCTTTAAATTTATTAAACGATTATTATTTAATTCGAATAATTAAAGGCAAAAAATAAAAAATTACTTTTAAAATTATTTATAAATATTACGAATATAAAGTTATATTATAAGGCTTAATTAATACCTTAATTAACTTTTAACATATACTTATTATAATCTTACGGAAGTTTTTAAATAAATTCGTTTTTGTTTACTTAAATAATATTTTTATTTATTCAAAAACTTTAAAGGAATATAAAAAGCATATTACTTAAATATTAAAAACTTTTAAAAAAGTTAACTTATTAATAAACGCAGAAAAAAACGTTTAATATATTTAAAAACTAGACTTCCTAAATTTTATTATTATCTCTGGATAAATTTAAATCCAAAATTTTAAATTAAAAGTTATTAAAAACTGGCTAATTTTAAACAAAATTATTATTACTAATATCCATTAATTTTTGGAATTTATTAATTACGTACAACTTTTAATCCAAAATTACGGTAAACTTATTAGCCCTTTAATTAAACTTATTATTAAAAAATACGTAAAAAAAAATTCGAACTTTTTAAAAAAACAAAAAAAACTTTTTAAGAAATTAAGAACAAAATTATTAACGCCTTAATAATTAAATTACCAAATTATAACAAAAGAAAACGACTTAAAACAAATATTTCGGATTATACCTTTAAAACAATTTTAAAATAACTTAAAAATAATAAAAAATAATACCTAATAACATACTTTTTCAAAACCCTTAAAAATATAAAGCTTAAATATTCCATTTACGATAAAAAGTTATTAACGATTATTTTAATATTTAAAAAATAAAAATTATTTTTTAATAAAATCAAAAAATTATTCGATATTTATTTAAATTATAAAAATTTAACCAGATTTATAATTATTTAAAAACTAAATAAACGTTATAAAAATTAAATAATTTTCTTATTTAAGTTTAACTTTAAAATTTACCATATTAAAAACAAAAAAAATATTTAAATAAATATTTTAAGTTAAAAAAAATTTATAATTTCAAAATTTCCAAACGATATATATAAATACTATATCGTAAGGATAATAAGATAATATAATTATATATAACCTTAAAATAACTTACTTTAAAAAAATTAACCTAATTTAAAAGTTTTTACGATCCGGAAAAACGGAAAAAAGTTAAATAATTAAAGGAAAATAATAAGAACTAATTATTATTTCGCGGTAAAATTTACGTCCCCTATTAATAACAAAAGGAATTTATTAAAAAATTCCATAAAAATCCTTTATATAAATATTAAAAAATATTTAAAATTACTAAACGATTTTAAAAAAAATACGATTTTCCAAAATTCCGCCAAACGGTTAAATAAGTTATTAAAAATTGCAACATTTGCAATAAGGCTAAAGCAGCCCGTTATAAGCCGTATAGTTTATTATAACCTATAAATATACCTAATAAAGTATAAAATACCATAACTTAAGATTTTATTACTGGTTTCCTTATATTAAAGAATTCCGTTATTAAAGTCGAATACGACGCGGTATGGGTAATTATTAATAAACTTACCAAATATAAATATTTCCTATTTTTTAAAAAAACCATAACGGCAAAATAACTAGCTTACGCTTTTATTCGACATTATTTTGATAAACATAAAGTACCAGAAAAAATTATTTCTGATCGAAACAAATTTTTTATATCCAAATTCGGTACCAATTTCTTTAAATAAATTAATATTAAGCTTAAGTTTTTAATAGCTTATTACCCTTAAATAAATAGTTAAATAAAACGATTAAATTAAACCTAAAACAATACCTTAAAAATTATGTTAATTATTAGCAGAATAATTAAGTTAAGCTTTTATTATTTATACAAATAACCTATAACATATCCGTTAACGAAAATATAAACATATTACCTTATATAACTATATATAAATATAATATAGCAACCTAACGATTAAAGTAATTAATACGCAAAATACTAATTATTACTATAATAATTTTACGAACAGAAATAATAATAACAGAAATTAAAATAATATAAGCCCAATTTTAGATTAAGTTGCAATTTTTGTAACAAAAAATAATCCAGTATTATAAAAAAAAATTAAAGGATTAATTTTAACGAAAAAAAATAAAGTTTATTTATTACGCCAAAAATAAAATATAACGTTAAACCTTTCTTAAATCAAAACGAAAAAACCTAGCAATAAGTTTAATTTCAAAAAATTTAGGCCGTTTAAAATTAAAAAAATTATTTCGAAAACTAATTATAAACTGTCGTTACTTAAGATAATAAAAATATACCTTATATTCCATATTTTCTTATTAAAACTAGCCCCAAAAAACGCCCCGTTTAAAAAAATCTCGAAATCGAAAAAGACGATAACGAATACGAAATCGAAAAAATATTAAATTTTAAAATAATCAAAAATAAGATCCAGTACTTGGTTAAATAGATAAATTGCCTACCTAACAATAATATATGGAAACTACTTAAGTACCTGATAAATGCGATAAATTTGGTTAAGGACTTTTATCGGCAAAATCCTAACCGACCGTTTTTAATACGGCCAAGGTCGCAGGCAACAACGGTTTTTCGCCTAAATCCAGGCTTTCGGCATTCCAGCCGAAAGAAATAAACGCCTTTATTACGGCATCTATTTCAGAAGTAAGTTGCGCTTATTTTGCTTTTACGCGACGTTATTCCTTTTCCAATTTTTTCCGTTTTTTTAGTTGATTTAACTTTAAACCTTTTTTTAACATTTTTAAAGCCCTTTTTTTTTAAAAAAATCCTGTTAAAAACGTAACTTTTTTAACTTTTTAATAAATTCTGCTAATTTTTTATTTTGCTGACGCCGTAATTTAGCTAACCTTTTTTTTACTGCCTCTTATTCCCTTTTCGCAATTTCCTGAAACGTTAGAAAGTTATTTTTAGTTTCCCGTTATTTCCGAAGCAGATAGTTTTAAATTTCGTTTACTTTTTTTAAGGAATTTATAATTAAAACGTTATAAAACGGACGTTAACGACGAATATAATAGTTATAATTTTAACTCCCTTTAATAAAAAAATAATTAGTTTCCTTAAACCGAGTACAATTGGAACAAGGAAATACTTTAGTACCAAATATCTTTATCGAATTAGCACGAATATTACGAAAATCGCGCTAATTCGGGCGTAGTTTTTTTTTTCCTTTTTTCTTTCGAACGTAACCTGTTATGATAAAATCAGCTAAAAAGAACTTGGGAAAAATCCCTCTAACAAATAACAAAAAGGCCACTTACGGTTTTATCTTTAGAATAAAGATCCTTAAAGAAGGGAAATGGTATTACAGTACAGAAACAGGGGTTTCTGTCTTAAAAAAACCTATTTTCGGAGGTCCTTAAAGGGGGTTCCGACCGGGTAAACCTCGGACGAAGAAAAATTTAGCTTTCCCGTACCAAGGTTTAAGTAATTTAATAGATTTAAATAATTTAAGTAATTTTGGACTAGATTATATAAATTATATAAATTACATAAATTTACGATATATTTATTAAAATCCAGGATAAATATATAACGGACGGTTTTTTATATAAATAATATTTATTTAATTTCGCTTTTTAGTTATTAATTTAAATTCTTAACTAAAGGTAATTATACCGTTTTTTAGTTAAGGGAAAAGTCCGTAAATTTTTTTAACGAATACCTTATTTATTATATTATTGTTACCTATAAATCAAGAACCCCTATTTCGGATACTGCTTATACCTCCAGGTAGATATATAACAGGTTCGTTACATAATTTACCTTTTCGGAATTAATATATATTTAACTTTTTCGATATCGTCGGGAAACCATTATTTTTAAACGGTAAAATTATTAAAAATATATACAGCCGTACCTTTTCTATATATAAAGCCGATATATTCGATAATAAAAACTTATAACGTTACTTCCGACTCCTTAAACCTCGTACGAACCGTTTCTGAATTTCTTACGACCGTTTTATCGGCTTATTTCCCCTTTTAAACGCCCGTTTTATCTATATTATATTCGTTCGCAAGCTAAATGTTATATTTAGCTCGGATTTAGGCTAAAAAAGGGAAAAATTCGTATATATCGTCGCGATCGCATACCTTAAGGCGTTACCGGGGCATAATTCGTCCTTTTTTCGTATATATCTCGTCGTAACGTTTGATAAAGCGATCAACCTAATATTTTCCGACGGTCCCGTTAGGACCTAACAGAATTTCGGCTATTTAACGGACCTGTTTTTTCGTAAGAGCGCGACCGCATATTTCTTCGAACAATATCCAGTTAACGAACTTCCGCTTTTCCTGATCCGAAAGCTTACGCGCGTTACTTTGGGCTTCGGAACGCGATTTGGAGCCATGGACGCGGTAGAATAGGGTTAACCGGGGTATATCGAATCACAGGCCTGCAAGGGTCTTTAAGCCACCTTCCGCAATAAAATCCTTTACATCCCGTATTTTGCGTTCGCGATCGAAATTAACCATCTTTACCTGAAATCAATTGATCAAATAGTTGTTAAGATATTGCAAAGTGAAGTTGCAGGGGTTGGTTGTTGTTGTGGATAAAAGTCATATTCATTGCTAGGGTAATTCATTAGGTGGGGTCCGAGGTTAACACGATCCCAACCATCTCGGCGGCGCCGGGGGTGAGTGAGACGCGACTTGGACGTCGGCGGTGATAGCAAGAAACCCCCGACGACAACGTCGAGACTTCCCCTCTCCTGTCTCTAAAGGCCCCGCAGCTGCTCCACCGCGTGCATGACCCGACGGCAGCAGCGAGGAACACCGCCCTATCTTCCGATGGCCGGGTTTACGGCGGACCATTCCAAGTATGCCTTGCTCGCTCGCTCGCTCGCTGTCCTGTTGCGGTGCCTCGAGGGACAATGATAATTATCGAATAAAACGAGCAACAGTCTTACGTATATCCCTACTTCTTACGAGGAGGTGCCCGGCTTCGAATCCGAACAAGGGTGTCGGTTCCTTCGCGATGAAGGGTAATGAGCGAGGAGGTGCTTGTCGTGAACCAGCTACGGCCCCCCTGGCTGTGGAAGCTGTACCTACCCTACGTACGATAATAGACTCGAAAGCGAGTCAGTCAGTCTCTCGACGTCCTAGTTAAGGAAGACGCATATCCCTGAAAAGGGGACCGCCTATATGGGATGGATTGTTATGCACAGGGGGTCCGGCGAAGGTTTAAACTTATGTTGATCGAAAACAACGGAGAACTTGCACACGGAAGACTACGACACCACCTACGTAGACAAGCCGAGTTTTCGAGACTTCTTAGGTAGATAGTACTACCTATTGAGAGAAGCGACTGCATGTGAGGGCTCGCGTCGTGTTTTGTACATTGTGTGGGAGAAAGGGGCAGGGACCAGTTGCGGGAACGAAGCCTACCAGGCTCGTCGTACATACACGTCTCTGGCAACCTCATGATTTGACTGACAATCTAATGCTGGTTGATGCGGGCAAAACAACTAAAAAAATGCCAAGGCCAAAAGGGGAATGCCACTGAAACGCCTGTAAGTTTTGTTCCGCAAGAATCCATTTTTTCCCCGTCCGCATTACTAGGCGTGAAGATACAAAGCGCAGATTTGGCACAGCCACCATCCTCTTCTGCTCCAATCCCCCCCATATACCATGAAGACTGCGAAAATGCCCTCGAGGATCTCAGTTTCCAGGTACGATCTCTGGGCTGCTTTAACTACGGTATATCAAATACCGGCTTGAGCTTGACAATCAGCTGCCACTCGTCGTTTGACACGTCCTTCCGGTAGAACTCCTTGAGGGTATCGATGCTCTTCCGCGATATCATGCTGTAGAGGGTGTCTTTCTCCTCGAGCTGACGACCATACACTGGCTGTGAACCGCCCATTTCTATCTTGACTGCAACAGAAGGCTGGCCTTTCTTGCAGATGGGGATCTGCTTATGATCTCGCTCAATCGACGTGCTGTTTGTTTCTTAGTTTAGACTCACCCAGAACTGTATACAAAGGAATAAACTTACACTCTTCCTAGACTGATCACTTCCTTTACACCCGTGGTGGGATTCGGTTTCACAGCTGCGATTGGCGTGTTAACCCTAAGGTTACCATCCACTACATCGACACCGATGACGATGGGGCCAGTCTTGTTGAAGACGGCGACGGGGCGGAGGACGCAAGGGAAGACGGCCAGCATCTTGGATTCTTCTTTCTTCTTCTCCAATTGCTCCTCCATATGCTTCGTGAAAGCATCGAATAGGTGATAGATGATGTCGGCAGTGAAGATCTTGATTCCTTGCTCATCAGCGTATTGCTGTGCTTCCTTGTCTACCTTGACATCAAAGCAGAGCATGACAGCGTAATCGGGTGATTTTTCAAGCATCGTACCGCACTGCATGACATCTCGCTTGAACACGGGACCGATACCGACATTTGCCACGGGAATTTTGCAGTCCTTCAGGAAATCAAGCAAGGCCTCAAGCGAACCAAGGGTCGACGCTTGGACGCTGACACCACGGCCGGACTTCGCGACACGACTGAATAGCTTGTTCAGATCCGATTCGACTTCATCAATGAGGTCGTCTTCATCGTCATCTGGTCCCACAACCAGCAATCTGGAACCGGCAATAGCGCCTTCCAGACCTGGGGCGCTGATTTTGACGCCCATGGCAGCCTTGACCTCCTTGTTATGCACATAAGCAGACTTTACTCGCAGTTCTTTCATGACTGCAGGCGTGAGAAGAGCACGGATATTGGTTACGATCGCCCCTTCGGTACCGGCAACCACTATCCGGTCGCCTTCCCGCAAGATACCGTTGGATAGGATGACGTCGATAGTCATACCGAAGCCCTCGATGGCCTTGACTTCGAGAACGGTGGCTTGCACCTCCGAGAGGTACATGAGAGAACCAACCATCCTCTCTTGGGTCAGCTGAATAATCAGCTTCAACATGTCGGGAATGCCCTCTCCGGTGTGGGCTGAGGTGGGGACTAGCGAGACGTATCTGGCCATGGACTTGTTCTCGTAGAAAACCTCAGCGTTGAAGCCTTGTTCGGCGAAGGCAAGCTTAGTCTGCTCGAGCCTGTTCCTGAACTCGTTCTGGACGCCCTTGTTCTGCAGGGCAAGACTCTCCTGGAAACCGTTGTTGGCAACCATCTTCCAGCCGTATAGACGATCAATCTTGTTCAGCGCAACGATGAACGGTGTCTTTCTTTCCCTCAGTAGTCTCATCGACTCAAGCGTTTGAGGCTCGAGCCCGTGCATGATATCGACGACGAGGATGGCAATGTTACAGAGCGAGGAACCTCTGGAACGCAGGTTGGAGAAGGACTCGTGGCCAGGCGTATCGATGATTAACAGACCAGGGACCTTGAACTCAAACTTGCCGTCAGGGTTGATAACTGCCGTCTTTTGCTTGATAGCGTCGACTGGGAAATACGTGGCGCCGATCTGCTGCGTAATACCACCAGCTTCGCCTTCCTGCACGTTGGTCTGTCGGATCTTGTCCAGCAACTTGGTCTTCCCCGTATCGACGTGTCCCAGAATACAGCAGATCGGAGACCGCAGATTGTCCTTTGACCGGGCAGCTAAGGCGGCTTGATGAGCCTTCTCGCGTCGTTCCGCAGCCTCCCTCTTTCGTTGAGCTTCCGCTGCTTGTGCGGCAGTCTGCTCCTCATCTTCCTCAGACTCCTCTTCCTCAGACTCAGATTCTGACTCGGATTCGTCTTTTTGCTCAGACTTCGGTCTTGAGGGAAGCTGTGTTTCTGGTTTCTTTTCAGAAGCTCCGACGTCTTCCGCATCCGACTCTGCGTCCCAGCTGTGCTTAACATCACCGTCGGACGCGGCGGCAGCTTCCCAATCTTCCTCGATATCGCTCTCAGGCTTCGCCGCCTTGGCCGCCCTCTCCGCCTCTTCGGCTGCGGCCTTTTCTCTTGCAGCCTTCTCCTCAGCCTCCTTTGCGGCGGCTTCGGCCTGTAATCTCGCCCGCTCGGCAGCCTCGGCCAATGCTTTCTCCTCGTCGACCTATGCGAATCGTAAGTCAAAAGAACGGCCACAAGACTCCTAGTGCTACAGATGTCTTACCTTCTTGTCATTCCTCTTGCCGCCACGTTTCCTATTGTCATAGACGGCCTTCTTCTTCTTCTTCTCTTCGCCGGCTTCTTCAGCGGGTCCAATCTTGACGCCGGCGGCAAGCATCTGTTGCAATTTCCGCTCATTCCGGGCCTTCTCTTCCTTTTGCGCCTTGGTGAGGAACTTGCCCTCCCTCTTCAGCTGTTCGATCTTCTCCTTTTCTTTCTGCTTCTTGCGGGCCTTCTCTTCCTCTCTACGTTTCGCTTCCTCGGCCTCTTTTCGTTCTAGTTCTTCGAGGCGAGCCTTCTCCTCGGCCTCGGCCTTCTCGGCGGCTTCCCGTTGGCGTCGGAGCTCTTCTTGTTGTTTCTGAATAGCTGCTAGGTGTGCCGGGACCTTCTTCTTCTTGCCGGCAGGCTCGGGTGCCGGCGTCGGAGCGGCCGCTTCCTTCTTCTCCTCGACAGCCGGTCTTGCAGGTTCGGGGGCCTTTGCAGGCTGCGCAGGACCAGGCGCCTTCTTCTTAGCCGCCTATATGTAGCAGATCAGTAATGAACACATAGGCACAGTGGGTACTTGTAGGCCTCCCACCTGCTCCTTTTTCCTCTGCTTCTCTCTCTCCTTCTTCAGCTTTTCCTTCTCGGCCTTCGTGAGCACTCTTCCTGGTTCGCCAAGGTCATCGTCTCCAGCGGGAGCGGCGGCGGCGGCTTTAGCGGCAGGTTGTTGTTTGTTCTGTTTGCCGCCCTTGCCCTTCTTTTCCGGCAGAGCGAACTCATCATCCATGGTTGCCTCTACAGGGGCCTTGACTTCGGGAGCAGGCGGCGTCTCTGCACCCGGTGCATCCTCTCCTTCGACGAAATCTTCGGAAAGGCCCTTCTTCTTCCGCCTCTCTCTGTTCTTCTTCATCATTGCCATGAGACCACCGACCGGCGCATCGTCCTCTTCCTTGTCGTCGGCTTCATCTGCGGGCGCAGCAGCATCGTCGCCGTTGGCAGGAGTGATGGACTCGCCTAGGTCGGCCTCCCAGTCGTCGGCCGCCTTCTTGTTTCCCTTCTTCTTAGGCGCCATTTCGATCCTTCGCAGCCCGTACAGGAGTTCGTGAAGAAACAAAAACCCAAACCAAAGAGGTTTGAGGATCGATCTACTAGAGGGGAAAAACCTCAAAGTATGTCTCCGTACTGATATGTAGGTGGCGATGGAAACAATTTAGGAGGAGTTTAAGGGAGAGAACGAATAGATGGCAATGAATATATCCAATGTGGGAAGCCGAAGTGGGGGTTGATTTAGAATCGGGCGACAGTAAAAGTCTTAAGTCCGTCTTCCCCCAAACGTTGCCACAGGACCCTAGGATCTTTGCTATGGCCTGTTAGCACCGTAACGAAATAGTGATCCCGGGTCTTTATAATAGAGGAGAGCGCAGGTACTGTATTTGGAGGGTTAGGGCCCGCTGTGATAGCCTGATAGCGATACTGATACTTAGTGATAGTGATAGGACTGCGGGGCACAGTTGAAAATGTCCCCGCACTTTCTTGATGGCGTTTATGTGCTCTAAGGAAGAATTGGATATGTGAAATTTTGTGCATTTTATGACAATAAGCGAGGTCACCCCTTAGTATAAGAAACACGCAAAAGGTAGGTACGGTAAAGCGTACCATACCCTACTGGTGATCTATAATTGACGAGGCACTCCCTTAGTTACCACCACTCACATTCAAGCACGACTAAGTAGAACTTTCTATTAAATGTTCTTAAGTTGATTGGATGCTACCAAAGGAGTTCCCGGGGAGAAAACAGAGGCAAGTTATGAGCCTAAGTACAATAACATCAATCAGTCTGTCTTAGTCGGCTCACTTGGAAGAGTTCACCTAGCTCTCAAATTCGATGTAGCTGGACTTCAGGATGTGCCAGTCAATCTAGATGTCTCGACTCAACCGAGCAATAACTACGTCTAGTAGTGCATCGACTCGGCAACCTTACGAGGTCCGTGTCGACTAGTTGCCAGGTAGCCCGTTTGAAATACATGAAGGCCTGCTCATACGATCTACACCTCGACTACCTATGGCACAGACGTCTTCTCTTTCCTACAATCCAAGTGTAGATTGTCTCCTCAAGCTTTCTTCCATCGCCGAGCCCATGTACGTGCGAAGACGCCCCAGGCCCTAGCAGCTGCTCGGACCTGAATGATCAAGATGGTTGAGAAATGTCTGCATTCCGTGGAAACGAGATCGGGAAGAGAAATGTAGATTCGCAAAGACGGTTCAGAGAACCGGCGCGAGGTAATACTCTAGGACCCTGTATGCCAGCTTGAAGTACTCCGCATTATCATCCGACGTTTGCGGAGCTGGCATATCCTGGTTCTCCACGAGCGCTTGGAGGAACACCCGGAACCTGGTGGCGTGCTCTGGGTTGGACACAAGGTTCTCTAGCATGCGCTGATCCAAACACCTCTGCAAGATATCCCCGTCGACGTGCATCCTATGCTTGGGACTGAGTTGAGGTTCGGGGTCGAAGTCGCCGTGGGCGACGCTGGGGTATGTGTGAGGGCAGATCGTCGAAGAAGCCATGGCCAGGTTCTGGATGAACCGTAAGAACAGCCAAGCCTCTTTTTTGAGTAGAGTGAAGTGGCGCAATGAACCATCTAGGCTGATTCCCAGGATATCCGGCGTATCCCGCGCGCTCTGGATGCAGCCGAACCGCGGCGCATGCGTAGCCAGTTCCCACGGTGGCCTGGTGTGGCCTCGCGTGAATCTCCTAACCGATGCTTCAAGTTGAGCTTGAAATACTAACTTGAGGGGTTCATCGTCTGAAGACGTCGACCACAAGCCATGAACCCCACACGAGTTGTCGGACAACATCGTTATCGATCTGAGGCGTTCCTTGTCTAGAAAAGAACCGACCTCGATGGAATGAATGCCGGTTCGGGCAACCGGGTCTGAATGCAATAAGACCATCTGGTTTTCCCCAAGAGCGGACTCGCCCTTGTAGTCTAGAATCATCAGCGAATGTTTCGTGGTGGCCACGTGGAGTCGTCCGTCGACAACCTGCATCCAAGCAGCCGGGGAGAGCAGCTCAAATTCTTTCACGAGCCTCAACTTCTTGTCCGCTGGGTTGACTTGGAGATAGTGGATATTGAGTCCAAAACATATAAACACGCCATGTTCATCCGTCGTGACCGACCACACTGGCGCTTCCACTATCCTTTTCAGCCGACTCCAAAAGCGGACACGCCGCGAGGGGCCTTCCGCAGTGTGGTACCTTTCAGGTTCTGCAGACACGACAAGGAGAAGACCTTCATCATCTCTCACTTTCCCTGCGATGACAATCCATTCCCATGTTCTACCGCCGTGCTGGTATCTCCAGTCCGACAGGCAGATAATCCTTGTCCCTGGAGCGCCTAAGCAGTCGATATAGTCCGTGTCCACGAACTTTCTCTCACCATTCTCATCTTTGGTTTCTTTGACGGGGCGAGATAGATCTGACCCCGTCTCCGGGTCGAGAAAGTGGAGGGAAGGGATTCCGCTCCTAGAGACCACGGTGACAAGAGCTTCCAGTCTGCTTGAATATAAAACTTTAGTTGGAGTACCGCCGACAGGAATATGACGCGGTACTGGCTGCGGCTGCCGTTGCAGCTGGGTAAATAAAATTCGGTTCCCTGCTATCATTGCCAGATTCAAAGTTCCCACTTCCTCTGGAATTTGCCGTTGGATTCTTGCCACCGAGTTGATCGAGGGAGCTATAGGATCATTGGGGTCGGTGGGAAAGACACGATGTAAGCTCCTGAAGCGCGCTGGTTGGTCATCTGCTGAGAAATTCGTCATCATAGCAAGGTGGAAATTGTTGCAAACCATGATCAAACTCGGCTCCCCGGGAACGCTTATCGGAAAGAGTTGAGCTGGCGAGGCGCCGAACTTATGCGAATACGTTTCATAACCTTCGGTCTGCATTCGAATAGTAAAGACGTGGCCACTCCTGGTTCCGACAGCCAGAGTTGTCTGCTGCGGACCTTCATTGACAGAAATGATGCTAGTCAGAGCTTCCACAGACTCTGGCCCATTCACCGAACTCCGTCGATCCATGCTTGCATTTAATGTGTCTACACGCTGAGGTCAGTGGCGGCTGAGGCAAAAATTCGCCTGAGGAATGACTTACCAGCCCCGAATTCAATCGACTCCGGGGCTATGGTAGGGGCTCCGAATTCATTCAGCGTGTGGGTTGCCAACCTCACGGCTTGTGCCTGCAAAGTACCGAGGAAGACAGCAATCTCGCCAGCGAGCCTGCCTAAAGCAAGACAAGTCACCTCTCCTTCGACTTCGTACGTAGCCTTCGTAGATAGCATGGCACCATCAGTCATAAGAACTCGGATGATAAAGCCCGACTTGGAATGGACCGCTAAAGCAATAAGGTTGCCTTGGATAGAGGCATGTGTTATAGTCGCAGTAGAATCTCCCATGATTTCCTGCGCACTCTTGCGGGAACTGGGATCTAACCATCAGTATCCACCAAGCGCACCTGGACCAAGCAGAGGACAAGACTTACGTTTCGGATGACGTTACGACTATAATGACAGACGTTGTAACTTGAATAATCGCATCGTCGGCGCCCTGGGCAGCTAGTGTCCTTGACGACAAGTCGTATGGTACGGTATCGTGTTCCCGCTCGATAATATCTTCAAAATCCTCCGAGAAGTGTATGATCGCAGACCTATCAGGGAGCGATAGAAGGAGCAAGAAGCCCTCTTCCATCCTATTGTGGAGCGGGCATAAAGCCCAGCACTGCCTAATCGGTAATACATACTCTGCGACTTGGCCGATTTTTGCCTGGATGCCGTGTCGAAGTTCGGTGACACTTCCCAGCTTCCCCCTTCCGGAGCTGACGAACACCCTGTCTGATCGACGAAACGCACTACGTCTCCTATCGAGGAGAGAAGTATTCCTAGTATCTCTTGCTAGCTCTTCGGTCTCTCTGGTCGATTCACAAGCGATGGCTATATCGATAGCTGGCGACCAGTTGGGAATAGTGCCGACTCGTTCTAGCTGTCGCCGTGGTTCTACCTTGAATGAAACAGTTAGCCGGAGGCCGAAATAAGGACATTGCGAGAGCAACGAACACTGCAAATGGTGCCAGGACAGCAGTTGCCACCGGCAATAAGCACATCACCGACTGTATCGTACATGCATGTAAAAGCCGTGTCGATGGTACATTCTAAAGAACCCATATTATAAGCGACCTCGACTCCAGGATCTTCGCTGATGTCAAGTAGGTTAAGGAGTCCGTCTTCTCTGGCTAGATAGAGAACGTCATGGTCAGTATGGTACTGATATTCCCTGTAAGGTCTGCTCCAGGACGTCCAGAGTGGTTTGACGGTTCCATCATGGTATTCCGTGCTCGGAAGCTTATCCTCAAGCTCAAATGGTTCGAACGACGGCGACCCTTGCAGAATGCCAGTACAAGTGGCTGTGACATTCTCGGTCACAATTAAGAACGCATTCCGAACGGTAAGGGGGATGACCAAGAGCGGCAAACGGTATTCATCGGCTAGCTTATGACCCCCTCGCTCACCGGCGAAGACTCTTCGGAGATTGTCGCCTTGTTCCCACTCGTACAACACCAACCTGGACGTTTGATCTTTCACTACTATCAAAAGTAGGATAACGTGGTAGTCATTCTCTGGGCTTGGATGAAGATACTCAATCTTGTGGATGATGCCACTCATCCCCCGAGCTCTTGATGATCTAACAGGTTTCAGAGGGTGTCCTCGCATGCATTGTAGGCGTAGATTCTTCATTGATTCGAGTTCGAACGTGATGAAGTGATCCTCGACGCAAGCCAGCGTTAAATAGCTCGAGCTAGGGTCAATTGTCATGTGGAATCCAGGGTGAACTAGACGGTTATGTGGCATGGGATGTTGAGACGACACGAATTCCCAGTTGCCGGCGGGACCCTGCTGTACGTAAAGAAAGAGCAACATGCCGTTTTCGAGGGCTAGAATCAATAGATTCTGGGGAAATTGGCCGGAAATATTCTGCCGTACGAAGTTTGAAGAGTTTACGCCGGCCATCTCTGCGTCGTCTTCCTCAGTTTTGACAGGAGCATCTTCCCCAGTGTCTCCGTGGTCTGTCGCGTAGGCAGAGGATGGCCCCATGACTCGGGCGTTTCGTATTCTCGAACCAAAATCCCTTTTCCTTACAACATGTTGTAGTTGTCTATCTTCCCTGATCTCACATATCTGAACGAAGTTCTCCTACATTGAGGTCAGCACATATACTCCGCTTCTGATTTTGACGAAATGAGGAAGCCCGGGGGGGTTGGGGGTGGGATGATGAGCTGGGGATACATACGCCGATGAGTGCGATGTCATTCTGGGCGGACGGTCGAATTTTCACGGGCAAAGCCCAAATAACGACAGGGCTGTCCATAATGGTTCTTGTAAGAAGACCACACAACGGCGGCTTCGACGGAGGCTGTCTTCCCATCCTCCGGCGCGAACTGCCACTTCCTCGCATCAATTCCTCGGTGGTGAGTGTACGAGTCACCCACTCGCCATTCTCGAGAACGTTGGTCTGGATAGACATGGTGACGAATCATAACAGCGAGGAAGGATTGGTCTAACGTAAGGAGCGTCTAGACTTTGACCGGATTGGGGCACGCCTAATAAGCAGCTCTGAGCTTGGTCCAAAGGCTGTCGCCAACAACCGCGATTGAAATTGTACACTACGACCCCTTTGTCAGTTACATTCTCTTAAAGTCCTAGAGGCGAAGCTGAGTTGGAAAAGGACTCACATGCCAGCTGTTAATGACACAGCTACGATCTCACGCCCGAGACAAAATGCGCTGAATTATAGTCTCTTGGGAGGTGTACAATGGGATAGAAAATTACGCTCGTCTGCCAATAAGGAGGGACATCAGGAAACTATCATTTGCAGACAGATACTGTATCGGTCGCCTAGCGCGAGCATATTTCGCAGCTTAATGATCAACGTCTCGGCCGAGCCCAGTTCACGGTTGTTAAGGTGAGGTCGTCGTTACGCCTAAAACACGAATGCCCAGTCAGGTAAAGCCCCCTTAATTAGGTACTAATGCAGGCTTGACTCAGATGCAGATCTTTCGCTATCGGACTCAAGAAAATGCGACCCTGGGTGGCATCGACCAGATAAATGTTTAGCCCCTAGCTTTTAGAGACCGAACCTCAGGCAGGGGAGGAGGCAATTCACAGCCGAGTTGCGGGGTATGGCATCAAATACCTGGGGAAGAGTCTCTGCGAATCGCATAGAGGGCTCAGAAGAGTGACGCTTAATTAATCTCTCCAGCTACTGTAGATGGCGTCGGGAAGACGATCCAATAGCTGACCATGATAGTTGCCTGAAACAGAAATATTATTTGGCAAAATCTGGAGTGGGGAGCACTGGGCTTGCTTTGCTGCCCAGAGCGCTGGGACCGATCAATGTTAGATCTGGAAGAAATCCGTGTGAAGATCGGGTTTCTGCTGTGACTGGGAGGGAGATCGGTAAGTATCCGAAAAGCTAGCCGCATGTAAGTAAGTGGTGACCTCCGGATGAAGATTGTGACAGGCTTCCCTAGCTGACCTCAGTGTTTGAAGGTGGTACGTAGAGCGACGACGTCGGCCAGGCAATGTAGGTTTCGAAAGTCTACTAATAAACCAGGCAACTTTGCGGCTCCCGCGACAACGGCAATAAATACTAGGACATGTGAATCCAGCGCCTCGTGCTCAGAGGCTTGGGGAGAACATCGGAACGGGGTCGAAGATAGATATCTGATCGAATAGATGGATCCCTTGTATTACGGGGTATATATAGGTACTAGGTACCTAGGTACCTAGGTATGTAGTGATTGATATCTGAAGTTCCACCACGGAACTTTTGCTGACGGGCAACTCTGTCTGTGATACGTAATATGGGTTAGGCTAAGTATGTACTTAGGCCTAATAAGCCTAAGAGAGAATGTTGTTCCTGTAGGCCCACCACAGTCGTTCTACTCTGTCTGTCCATGTTACTGTACTTAGTGGAGGAGCTCGTCCACAATTTCAAGACGCGAGAAAAGCCTACGGTAGGTATGAAGCAAGTAGGCCAACGCTCAGCCTTCACAATCAATGCCATTGTCTCAACCACCACTTGCGTCCTGCATCCTTTATCATTCATTTTCTTTTCCCTTTCCCTTTTCTTCCTTACCCACTAACGTCCATTAGGACGAGTCGTTGGAGGTCGAAATAAGCTCAACAGGGGTTGGGAAGATCATCGCCCCAGGCGGTCTCTTTGTTCTCTTTCCTTCCAAGGGTTTTCCTCGTCTCCCCGGCGCCATCCCTCCGACATGGTGTAAATACTTATGCAAATCATTTTAGAGCCGCATCAACAGGTAGGATGGATGGCACTATACCATATTCGATGAAATTCGCATGATGGTTGCAGAACCGAAAGATAGTTGCGATAACGGATCTCTTCCTGAAAGATGCCTGTCTGTTCATCCTACAAGGAGTATATATAAGTTATGCATATGTAAGTAGGCGGAGGTGGCAGCTCCTGGCCCTGCCCGTATGTGCCTACCTCTCTCTATTTACCTCTTTACTTAGTTATCACTGCATATAAACTTTGGGAGCGTACGTAGCCCAGCTTCCAACGTCCGAATATAGGCCCAGGAGAGAAGCATTTGGGACACTGAGAGCAGCCAAACCGTGTCCCAACCGGACAGGCCACCCAACCCCGAAACCCCCATGTTTCGGGACGGCAAGACTCGATGGCGCTTATGCCGTATATTCCTTATTCAGTACTTAGCTTACATATATGTGTCAGCACGTGTTAAATATATATAACTCCCCGTTAAGCGCCTCCCTTATAAACCGTCGCGTTGACAGCATTCCCTTGCTATCTTTTTACTTAGATAATAATAATACTAGATGGTATATCTCATGCAGATGCCCTACGATACGTCTATCTTCAAACATTACTTACCTAGCAGATACGGGCACCACCATGTCATCGGCTGCATAACTCCTATGTGGATAGCTTGGAATTCTCTAGACTAATTACATATAGACGTTCGATATCGATTCATTAAAACTTCATCATCGGGCTAAACAAATCGTGTTCAACACGACCTATTACTCAAGCTTTACCTACCTACATATGCAGCTACAGAGCAGTAGTTACATATGTATATACCGCCTCTTAGTTAACATCACTAACAACTTACAGATAGATGCGAACCTTAAGTTGGGTATCGAGATGGTAAAAAAGGGTTACAGTAAAATATATAAAATCTAGGACGTAATTAACAACGCATCAAGATCCTATAGCTGTCAAATAAATCTATCGTGACAGCATTGCTGCGTTTTGTCTGTTCGCGTTCTACTATGTAGACCCAGCCTGTATGTACCTTGTACTTACTTATACAGCCACCGCCCCTGGCATGCCTGAGTGAAAATGTCAAGCCGCAGGCCCTGCTGGAACGGATCAATCGTTTGGGCGCCTTAGCGCTGCACGTTTCCGCAGCGTCCGCAGGGCCTCCTGTTCTAGACTCTAATCACATTGAGCCGCCGGGCACTAAGGAGCCTACTTAGTAGTTACTTAGGAGCTAGTCGGATGTTTATTTCGTCCACTCGAAATCCACCAAATTGATATGTTTAAACCTTGTGCCTGGCGACATCGAAGGACTCCACGGCCAGTTGGTGAGCATTGATACTATATTAATGCCTATCCGTAGGTAGCAAGCAGGATTTCATATCGTCACTCCCTGTTGCCCGTATCGGATCTATTGCAGACGTGTCATTGTTCTCTACCCGACGACCTCTGCAGCTGCAGCTTCGTTGCATGGTCCTGATCCCGTGCCGATGTTTGGTGTATTCGTCATCCCTACCGACATATCCACTGGAGCCACCTAGTCATCAGGTTCCAAATAAGCGATACTGGGGTCTGCACCCAGTGCTGTCATCTATCAGTCATCAAGTTTGCAGCAAAGATTCGATGCGAACATCCAGCTCTCAGTTCTCGGATCCTATTTCTTGGAGGATTTGGGGTGAACTCTGCTCTGAGGCTCTGTTTCTTCCTTAAGAGGGAGCGTGGGGTTGGGAAGCATCTGCCAGTGAGTTGAGCGTTCTTAAGGGCATCAACTACGCAGCATTACGAGTCTATCGTGGGATTGTTTTTTTCCCCGTCGAATTCTGTGCCTCCACCGTTAGCCACGTGCAGCACCTTCAGCGCCACGCCCTATTCCCTGGTTCCGGGGGTTACTTAAAGCCGCACCTTGGCTTTATAGTCACCTCCTATTTGTCCATCACGACAAGGCGACCGACCTAAGCAACCACGACGTGCAGGACGGAAAACGCTTGCCCAAGTCGGACGGGAAGGTGACATTGAAGCTCCAAGGGTGGCCCACCCCGCAGCCTAGAGACAATGTCTGTAGAAGACGGCCTCGACAGCTCGCAGGGACCCGAGTCGCTGATTATTTCCACCGACGAAAAGAGCGGTGACTATGGCTTATCCGACGCTGATTATAAGGAGAAAACCTTGAAGATCTTAGCTGCATGTAAGGCAGGGAACATCGACGATCTGAAAGGCCTTGCCGTGTCGAAGGGTGGTTTTCTTACGGACGCTAATCGTGCCCATGCCTGTGAGTCTATACTGTCCCCGGCATTAGATCACGACGTTGATAGCTTCTGCAGGGCCTATTCTGCTCGGCTCTGTAAATCCCGGGGGTAGTACGGATCTCGATGGGAAGGCTGACCATGCACCTGGATCTGAACTTCGCCCGGATGAGAGCAAAGCTGAAGAAGGGTGGCGGAACTTGCCCCGCCATCGAGATGAGGAGCAGGTCAAGTTAGACGTTGATAGAAGCTTTGTGTACTATCCGAACGGTACGCATCTCATCTTTCCGAGGGATCTACTCTAACGAGAATCTGCTGTTGTCGTGATTATATCATGCTGCCTGCCACGCCCTCCCCGTTCTCCCGAGTCCCTTCCGTTGACACTGCCGGGCAGATAACACGCAAGCGGAACTCGACTCGAAGAAGGCCGAGCTCTCGGACCTCATCACGGAGGTTCTGCGTCGGCTGCCGTACCTGTGCTACTTCCAGGGCTACCACGACATCTGCCAGGTGTTCCTGCTGGTGCTGCCGACGCCGCTGCGCGCGGCGGCCGTGGCGCGGCTATCAAGCCTGCGCATCCGCGACTTCATGCTGCCGAACCTGCGGCCGGCAGTGGCGCAGTTACGGCTGATCCCGGACATCCTGGGGGCGGCGGACCAGGAGCTGTGTGCGCATCTGTCACGCACAGAGCCATACTTCGCGCTCTCGGATACGCTGACCATGTTCGCGCACAACGTGCAGCGGCTCGGCGACATCGCGCGCCTCTTCGACGCCCTGCTCGCCCGCGAGCCCGCCTTCCCGCTCTACGTCTTCGCGCAGATGGCCCTGCGCCGCCGCACCGACCTCCTCGCCCACGACGAACCCGACATGCTGCACTTCGCCCTCTCCAAGCTGCCCCAGGACCAGACCGTCGCCCTCGACGGCCCCGACGGCCTCGACGCCGTCGTCGAGGGCGCCGCCCGCCTCGCTGAGGCCCACCCCCCAGAGTCCCTGCGCGCCTGGCGTCACGTCTCTGGCGCCAGCGTCCTTAAGACCGCCCGCGACGTCGGCGTCTGCGCCCGCCAGTCCCTCGACGACGGCCGCCGCTTCTTCGACGCCCAGCTCAGGGAGCTCCAGTGGGCCGATCGCTGCGATGCCCTGCGGAAGTACGATACCTGGCCGAACCGCGTGGCCGCGCTCACGGTGCTGGTCGGCGTTGCCGCCGCGTTGTACATGCGGAGGGGAGGCGGGTTTGGCGCGTTACTGCAGCACTAGAGTGGCTATCTGTGAATACTCCTTACTTTCGAGGTGTCTGCCGCACATAGAAAATTGGTAGGGCTGGCGTTTAATGATTCTGAGGCGGAATAGGGTTTTAGGGAGTTGAGGTGGAGTTTTACTATGTCGGTGACTCGTTTCTCCCTGTAGCAACAGCGAGCATCTTATATTCGGCTCGAAAGAGGCACTGTGGATGAGAAAGCGTCCATCGCTGTGGAATACGTGTTTCTTGATTTACAGGTGTTATTTTGGCTATCATAGACGGACATCAAATGCTAATTTGGCCAGTTTAGAACAATACACTTCTGGGTCCATCGATTACGGCTATCTCCTGGTTTCGTTTTATATAGGGTCCCGAGAAGAACAGTCTGTAGTTGCTCGTTCCCGTACTAGTAATCACTCACTGTCCCTCTCCCATGCCTCCTTATGTCTGGCAAACCTGGCGAGGCTGTTTGACTACGACGAACTATAGGCTTGGTCTAGCGCATCGCATACTCCTCCCCTGATAGACATCACTTGTCCTAACAAGAGGAACCCGTAACCACTCCATCGCAGTGAATCTCAAAAAGCCATCTTCCATTCCTCGGCCTTTTTTTATCTTATCTGTCTAGACATTAAAAGAACGAATCAAAAAATTCCCTGCTAGCGCTCAACCCCAACTACCCACCTACTTACCCACCGACGATAAACTCACCCCCTCTCTCTCTACGATGCTTCCTGGAAGGCCCTCTTGAGGCTCTCGAAGTGCTCCTGCTCCTCGGCGGCGAGCTTGTTGTTGCCCGCCGCGGCGGGGGCGTCGCCGATGATGGTGAGGACGAGGCTGTAGTTGTTGTAGAGGAAGCGCTCGCGCTTGCGGCCGCCGTCGGGGCCGGGGCCGAAGGCGGCGCTGTAGCGCGTGAGGAAGGCCTCGAGCTCGCCGCGCAGGCGGCGCAGGCTCGCGGCGACGGGCTCGTCGACGTCCCCGCCGCCGCTGACATCGGCGCCGCTGAGGGCGAGGATCCCCTGCACGAGCTGCCCGAAGCGCTGCGTGACGACGTGGGGCGCCGCCGAGAGGGTCTTATTACTGCTACTGGCGCTACTGGCGGGCGCCGCGGGCAGCGACTGCGTCAGCGCGCGCACCGAGTCGCAGTGCGCGCTCATGATGAGCTGCAGGCGCGGCCACAGCAGCATGGCCGTGGCGTTGACGTAGCCGTCGGCGGCGGGCACCTTGCGGCGCTGCAGCTCGAACTGCGAGCGCTGGTTGAAGCGCACAGCGAGCAGGACGCCGAGCGCGTCGTACGTGTCGGCGACGAGCGCCCTGGTGAGGGCCTGCCCCAGCTGGAACGTCGGGTCGAAGATGTAGGCGAAGTGGCGCGAGATGGTCGCGTAGCTCAGGGCGGGCGCGAAGAAGGACGCCAGGAACGTGTACTCGGCCGTCGCGTTGTCGATGAGCGCCAGGTTGAAGTTGCGGAACGGCACCTCGAGGTAGTGCGTCGACTGGTCCTCCTCGGCGAGGTAGGAGGAGAGCGCCGTCTGGTTGTTGGTGCGCAGGAGGTCGATGCGACGGCCGAGGTTGAAGGCGTCGTGCGGGGGTCCTGATATCTTGGAGCTAGACAGGACCGAGGCTTTCCGCGAAGTGTCCTCGTTTCCCAAAAGATCCGTCTTATCCAAGGTGTGAAGCTTGATCTTCCTGAGGGCGCTCTCGTAGCGGCTGAACTGATTGTGGTAGTACCACCGCATCGTGTTCATATAAGCCAAACATATCTCGTTGGCCAGGGTCTCATGGTGCTTATGTAGGAATGAGAATAGGTCTTTGAACTTGAGAAAGGTCTGTTGTTGTATAATCTGGGCATTTATATGTGGTGACCGTAGAGCCTTGATTTGTGCGACGAGGAAATCCCTTATACGTTCGATAGCCTTCTGAACCAACTTTTCTAACAAGGGTCCAAGGTCTTGTAAACCCTTGCTGCGTTCCGTGCTCGACGAGCTCTTTTTATATGCGGCGGCCCTCTTATCGACCTCGGCCAGGGCCTTAACCCAGGATTCATCGATATGCCCATCCGCGATCTTGGACACCACCGCAGGTGACACGCTGATCTCCTCGACCACCGGACCCAAGCCCTTCTCCACGGCTTTCCGATTTTCTAGTCGTATGTTTAAGGCTGTTGATCGCGCTTGTAAGCTCTCGATGTCGGCAGAGACGGCGGCCAAGTCATTTCGAAAACTGGTCAAGTTCGTCTCAACGGAATTAAGTACCTCGTCGCAAGCCCGTATCGATCGGTGCAAGTCTTCGAATCTGGCCTTCTCTCGTTCGTCTGGGCAGTGGGAATGAGAAGAGCGTCAACCGGGCTAGGAGGTGAGGTAAACATACATTCTTCAACTGTCTGCGACCTATGTACATATGAGCCTTCCGTTACCGGATCCTCCGACAAGGCTAATTCGCGGAGAGACATGTCCCCAAAATCAAACTCAAGCTCCAGGTCGCTATCCGTTATGGAAGTGGACGGTTTCTCCGCCGAGACATAGTCTTCCGCGCCATTTCCCAACAGCTGGTTTAGGACCTCCACAGGATCCGGGCCCGCATAGGCCGTAGTAGATTGCTTCAAGGCCGAGCCATTGGGCCTCCGAGAAGAGGCAAGAAGGGAGGAGGCGGAGGAGTCGTTAGACGCTACTGAGAGTGAGGATGATCTCGGCGATAGACCAGGACGTTGCGACGTGATATAGGGTCCCAGGCCGCTTCCGGTTCTTCGAGGTGCAGGGGAATACGAGCGACGACTACCAGGCTGGGACGGAGCGGGAGAGGTTGACGACTGTACGGCGAGTCGACCGGACCACATGGTTTGGATCAATATAATCTATAGGGGTCATGGCTCTGCTGCCGAACTCAAGGGAGTAAGCCAATTGCGCCTTCAACCACTGTGTCGAGTAATCGGGAGTTGATTGTCAGGGGCGTTCATCGAAGGAGCCAGACTAGAAGGATACGGTGCGTTGGCAGGCGCGCAAAGAGAACACGGTACGACGACGAGGCCGTATTACAGCCTCCTTATTCGCGGCTCACGAGGAGGATGATTGGTTGGGGAAAGTACGAAGATCTGGGTCTTCCCAAGCGGCAAGGACAGCGTAGAATGCAGGGCAGAACGGTCTGAGGTACATGCACGCTTAGCGGTATATACCTACTAGGTATTTAACGGGGGTTGCTCAGAGGACCCGAAACATATCGCAATTGGAGAGAGTAGGGGAGCGGCACAGGAACTTAGGGTGGAATTTATATCGTTGCCATTTCGGGATAAGATCCCCCATGATATCCAGAACGGGTGAACGCCTCTACTTAAGTACATACCTACATAACGGTAGCTTTACCCCTCCAACCCATTTAACTGTAGTCTAGCGCTAGTAAGTACCATAGCTGTATGTATGTAGGAGCTGCACAGAGAAGAGACGAGACGAGACGAGACGAGATGAAGGAAAGAGATATCTTACATTTAAACTGAAGCGATTGGAAAAGGATGGATTGCCTTGGTAAATAGGAGAGCAGTGACAGGATTTTGAAATATTCCACCAAAAAGTTACTGAGAGCTCGAAATCCAAAGAGTCAAACGACTATTGAAATCACTTTTATCAAGTTGGAAGCGGCTGCCTCGGAGCTTTATTAGAAAACAAACCGAGCAAGCACTGTCAAAATAATAGAATAGGACAGAGGTAATTCACACTAATAAGCGCCTGTTATGGAATTGGCCAAGTATAAGCGGCCTGAGAACCCGCCAGTTTTCACAGGAAGAGAGGCGAAAGTCAGAATCAACAGGATACTCGTAGACGTGATCAATTTCGCCTGGGCAGCTTCCATCGCCACCCGCATGTGTCCGGTTTCCATGCAACGTGCCCCTATATGAGATTGCAAGAGATGCCAGAGCTACATATATACCTACCTAAGGTAGGTAGTGCCTACACACCTACATGTATGCAGGTTAGAACGAGGTGAAAGTAACAGGACCCCCGGTCTGAAAATAGAGCTCCTTGGGCCAATGAGGCGCCGTGTGAATCTGAATTAAATTCGGTCTCGCCTTCAAGACGTGGAAGTTAGTCCACAGCCAGAAAAAGCCCGCCCGCCTTTCACTAGAGCTAATACATGCCAGTAAGTAAGTACCTAAAACCTAGTTTAGGTGGCATAGAAGATACGAGTGCAGCCCAGTTGTTAAGGCGAATCCAGGAGTACTACTTAATCTACATACCCAATGGGTTCTCTCTAAATATGTACATGTAGATACCGGTAGTAGGGAGGAGGAGCTGCCTTAAGAGTCGAGTTTTGATGGCCGCCGCCCAATGGATAAATGTGGGGTAGCAGGTCTTAGATTATTTCCTCCTCCCCTCCTCGATTAGATTCACACACTTCCTCGTGGAAAGTCTTCCCTGGTGCCGATACACTACTGGTAGCTCTTTTTTTCTCAAGACTATTTCTACCACACTTTTTTCCCCCCTCCACCCTCTCCCCCAACTCCACTACATTTTGGTGTTGGACATCTTCCGCTGCTGGTCATCGCCGTCGCATTCTCTTTTCCTTCCTTTCTTTTATCAAAAGAATCTTTACTTCGCTTGATCCATCACCATGGCTGACGACGCCCAGGTTAGTATACAAAACCCCGTTTTTATCACTTTGGATAGCTCTGGCTCAGGGAGACAACGCGGTCATGGCTTGTGAAAATCACCCCGCATCGCATTCTGTCATTGCCAACGAAGAACCCCGCGAAATAACACAGACACTTTGCATAATATCATTACACGCACCATTTCCCATCGAACCCTGCCCGCAGTCGGGACGAATTTGAGCGAGCAGAGAGCCAACGGCTATTCGCACCAAAGTCAAATCTACCTGCATTTCTGTTACATTTCTGCGAGCGCACCCACCCGCTTTCCTCCCCGGTCAATTCTTTCCATTTAGCCATAGTCGTTGAATATTGGAATTTTCTTGCTGACAATGGTTTTTCCGATATAGCATGAGCACACCTTCGACTCGGCCGATGCCGGTGCGTCGACCACTTACCCCATGCAGTGCTCTGCCCTGCGAAAGAACGGTTTCGTAGTCATCAAAAACCGTCCCTGCAAGATCGTCGACATGTCTACCTCCAAGACTGGCAAGCACGGTCACGCCAAGGTCCACCTGGTTGCCCTCGATATCTTCACCGGCAAGAAGCTCGAAGATCTCTGCCCCTCCACCCACAACATGGACGTCCCCAACGTCACCCGCCGCGAGTACCAGCTCGTAAGTTCTAGCACATAAATCTTTGCCCACTCTCTCCTCCCCTTGGCGGGAATTGGCTGACATGGATTTCTTCCCAGCTTGACATCTCCGACGACGGTTTCCTTTCCCTCATGAGCGATGACGGTGACACCAAGGACGACGTCAAAATGCCCGAGGGTGAAGTTGGCGAGAAGATCACCCGTCTTTTCAAGGAGGAGGAGAAAGACACCAGTGAGTAGAGCCCAAGAACGTATATATAGCCGTAACGGCCGTACTAACGAATTTATCTTCAGACGTTGTCATTCTCACTGCCATGGGTGAGGAGGCTGCTGTTGAAGCCAAGGAGGCACCTCGTCAGTCTTAAGCCTGCCTCCAGTCGGAAACTCATGCGAGCGACCTGAGCAGATGAGCACTGCCAGTTAAACTCATCTCTACCAACATGTATTTTCAGTTGAAGGAGCGGTATCTCGTGCTGATGGAGAACTTCGGATATCTCTAGCTTTGGGCCGCTTCTATGGTCGCTGCGTGGAAGGATTCTATCTGGACACACTGGTTATGCTGGGTATATGAACTGATCATGACACACTCAGGGGCCGCCCCATATCCTTCGAGTGCCGTCTTTTCTCACATATTTCCTGTTATGAAACGTTATCCATTGTAGAGAAATCGAGAAATCGGGGCAACTTATCCTGCAGCAGCGGTAAGAGATTCGTCCGATAGAATCTACAATGAATCTGGCCCGTTTCCTATTCCTGTGACGTGTTTGCGTGGTACGGATTGGCTTCACCCTGAGCCTGTAGATGCATGTTAAAAGGTGACTGGCGACCTATATAGTTCCGATGGTGTTCCTAGGTATATAAGTAACTTAAGAGGTACATAGATGCGCTATTTCAAGGATTAAAACACATGATAGTAGTTGCTGGACAGGTCCGAATGAACTAAAAGTTCTCGTAGACTTGAAAGAGTCGAGGATCTATGCGGCATGGGCTTCAAACGTGCATGATTGTCTCGACGATATCACGCTTTTGTACAACGCAAGCTTATCAAGGCGTACTTCTTTAAATCCCGGGATAACATCAAGTACTACAGTAGATACCGATAAGGCGTATGACCATCTGGGTATCCGGCCGGGATCAGAGATATACTTTTTCGTCAATTTCGCCTAGCCGGCCAACCAAGTGCACGACATACGACGTGTTTTATTCACTAGCCCGTCCGTCGTCACACAAATCCATGACCTAACCGGAGCCGCGCTCAGCCGCAACGCTTGCTCCGGCCGTGCCTCTTTCGGGGAAAATCATTCCGAACCCGGCCGGACTGCCTAGTCGGACGGACGGGCCGGACGGGAACGAGAAACGCGCAAAAGAGAAGACGAAAGGGGAAGGGAAAAGGGGGAAGGGAAAAAGAACCACGTTATGGCGCCGACCAAGTACCACAAATTCCGCGGCGGCGAGCGCTGCGACGAGTGCGGCGCACGCCAGTGGTACGCCGAAAACGCGCTGCGGTACTGCCGCAACGGCCACCGGCTCGAGGGCTTCGCGGCCCACGAGGAGGATGAGGACGCCTTCGGCACCCAGGGGCGCGTCGCCCGCCGCAAGAGGGAGAGGCGCGCCCGCGCCGCCGTCAAGCTCCGCGGCCAGCCCGGTCGCGAGCTCTATCTTGAGGTGTTGCAGCTCGTGCTGAGGAGGCTCGTGCGCGCTCTCGTCGGTGACGGTGATGGGGCCCTGGGCCTCCCGCCCGACCTCGAGGACGTCGTGCGGAGCCTCTGGGTCCTGCGCATCAGGAACCTGCCCCTGAGGGTCGAGGGGGAGAGGAAGGGCAGCGGTGGCGCGAGTGATACGGAGGGAGACGACGGCGGTTCTGCGGGCGAGACTGACACCGATATGGTCGGGTCCGACGCCTCGACCGCGACCGCGAGGACCTGGGAGTCGGACGCCCGCCACAGGTGGAAGCTGCCGAAGCTCGTCGATGCGCTGGCGCTATGCTACCTCGGCTGCCTGATACGGCGGCTGCCGGTCACGACGGCGGATTTCCACTGGTGGGCGCAGAAGGGGGATATCGAGTTTCTCTCCGCGGTACGAGACTTCTCTCCGATGAACGTCAAACCGGGTAGAACTAACCTGCTGACTCTTTTGTGTGCGTGTATGTGTGGTATAGATCAACACTATTCCGAAGAATGTGCGGGACCGTCTTCCGGCGGAGTATCACCGCGCCTTGCAGGTCCAGGACCACATCCGGCCGGGGCACCTGCAGGCCACGGTGCAGCAACTCGTCATTTCATTCCACGCCAATTTCGACCTCAAGTTTCCGCCGCTCAACTACGTGCCCATTCTCATCCAGTACATCAAGGACTTACTCCTTCCGGGTAAGGTCTGACATGATGCTACGTAAGGAGTTTTGTATTCAGCGCTAATGATACTACTACATAGTCGAGACGTACACCGCGGCGACATGCCTCGCCGAGATCCTGAACGCGGATTTCTCATATCCACACGGGGGGCGGAGGATCCAATCCATGAGCAACCCGGAGATCCTGCTTGCCGCGCTGGTCGTGGTCGCCGCGAAGCTCCTCTACTCGCCCGACGGCACCGAGCGGACGCCGAGGGGCGAGCACGATCCCAGACGCCTGAGGCTCGACTGGGCCGTGTGGCAGGAGAACATCGAGGACAGGTCGCGGCAGACGCCGTCGCATCTTAGACGAGGAGAAGAGTACAAGGTTGACCCTAACGACGCGCTGACGATGGACAAGACGAAGCTGGACGACTACATGGACTGGTTCGAGAAGATGTGGATAGGCGACGCCGACCCGCCGAGTAGGTTTTCCCTTCACATACATATACACATGTCCCTACGAGTTGCTATCTTCTCTCGCCATGTACCAACTAACTAACCCGGCCCCCGCAGCAGCCGAAGTACTTCGGGAGCCGTTCACAAACCAGAAACGAACCTCTCCCGCTCCCCGAACGACAACAGGAGAAGCAGTAGACGGCGACGGCGAGAGCACGAGGAGATACAGGGCCGTCAACAGGACCGTCAAGGTCGTCGAGGTGGCACCGGACTCCCCCGCTGGCAAAGAAGAAGAGGCGGACACGAGACAGAGGCAGCCGCGGGACTCCTGCCCCGTCTGGCGCAGCGAGGAGGACCTGCCGGACGTGGCGAGGCTCCTGTACTCGGAGGCCGCAGAGATGGCGGCCGTGCCACTTGTGAGCCTCGTCCGCGCCGCCACGCAGGTCGAGAAGCGCCTCGAGGTCTGGTGTGCCCAGCGGGCGAAGGAGAGGCGGGAAAAGGGGAAAGGGAAGGCGGTCTTGGGGGTTGTTGATTCGGGTGACTAGGGGGGGGGGATTCAATTAATACCTGTAATGAGCATTCTGCTGAAGCAGGATGGTCTAGTATACGTCTGCTCTACAGGCGAAGTACAGTATTACCCATTCACGAGTTTCTGCGATACCTATCCCCTTCTTACATGGGTGTATATTCGCACGTTCCCCCAGAAGCGAGTAATAACTACCGACTCCATGGTATAGCTAAGCAGGTAGTGGTCTGATTTTGGAACCACTGAGTTCTTGAAAATGGCAATTGCTTGGTCCTAAGTCGAACCCCGTCGAGTGTCTCATCTTCTGGTCATCATTAACGTTAAAACCTAATCGTGAAAGCATTTCAAGCAAGATTAATGTCCGAGTATGTGTTCTGTCTCGTACATTCCTGAGTGACAACTGAAGCTGACAGGGGGTTGGTCAGCTATCAGCCCGTTACAGTTGTCATAGAAGAATTCGCCACAACTTTTGACGAGGCGAATATGCTCCACTTTTCTTGGGGTTCAATTTCCGCACAATCTTTACCCCCACTAACTTTTCTAAAAGGCGCTCTCAATTCGACTTCCTCTCCGTAACCATCAATTCAAGTCACGAAAGGAACGCCAAAAGTAAGTGCACACCATATCGCGATGTAAGCTGTTATACGTGAAATACTGACTCTCATGGTTTAACAGTGCAGATGTAAGCTTTTCCTTCCGATCCCATTCCAACCGATCATTGCGACCGAGAGACGGAGAGATAAATAAATAAAAATCAAAGAAGGGAGACGGCCACTGACAAGAATGTGCGCAATAGCTTCGTGAAGACCCTGACGGGCAAGACCATCACCCTCGAGGTGGAGTCTTCTGACACCATCGACAATGTCAAGTCCAAGATCCAGGACAAGGAGGGCATTCCCCCGGATCAGCAGCGTCTGATCTTCGCCGGCAAGCAGCTCGAGGACGGCCGAACCCTCTCCGACTACAACATCCAGAAGGAGTCCACCCTCCACTTGGTCCTGCGTCTGCGAGGCGGTATCATCGAGCCCTCGCTCAAGGCTCTGGCGTCCAAGTTCAACTGCGACAAGGTTTGAGGTCCCGAGGCTGGAGTTGTTACCAACACCGAATGCTAACCTGTTTTAAAAGATGATCTGCCGCAAGTGCTACGTAAGGACGCCCGACAGAGATATGAGTGTATTCGAGACAGATGATGCTGACAATTCGTTCCGCAGGCCCGTCTGCCTCCGCGTGCCACCAACTGCCGCAAGAGGAAGTGCGGTCACACCAACCAGCTCCGACCCAAGAAGAAGCTCAAGTAAACGACTCGTCACCTGTTCATCTCCTCGGCGTCTGGTTTTGGGCATCATGAAGACTATTGGCAGGGTGGAGGATTTATCTCGACCGACTCAGTGCTTAGGCTCGTCATGAGTGTTTTTACATGGAAATAGCATCCTGAATTGATAAGCGTAGTCCATGAATGATGCATGATACACAGCAATGGCTTTTGCGTTCGTAAAACCGATTGCTTAGACCTGGACTCTTTATGCTACAGTCGTCGTGAGATGCTATTCCTTCCTGACTTGCTTATTATCGCTTTATTTGAAATATAAATGTTGAATACGTCAACCCATGCCGCAGATCTTAGCTATGTGTGTGTCATAGAACTCAGTACAGAGAGGTCTCAGCAGTTGCGATAAAGGGTTAATGGGAGGTCGCTCTCTCAAAATACGTCCATCATCAATGTCAAAACTGTGCGCAGTTACATCTGAAGCGCATGCAATCACGAAGTTGCAAGCTACAAGCTTATGCATTAAAACGGGTAAAGCTCGGCTTGCGCCTGCATCGGTGACATTTAGTTATGTAGTTAGTGGGTTTATAGGTTGTACGTCGATGCCAGGCCCTCGACGAATCGGGTATTAGTACATCGTCCGCCTTTGCTCAGGCACGGCTCAGGCAGCTAACAGTCGAATGACCTGACCAATTGCATTTGGAAATATTTATGAAGAATGGACAGAAAACGGACCTCAAGAATGAACGGAGAGGCTCTATTACCGTTCAAACATATGTGGCTTGTTAAGAGAACACAGTCGGTCGGTGCAACTTTCAGCCCTGCATGAATCCGCCTGCTATTTATCTGATGAACTATTTATATTTAATGTTGAACCAGTGCAGGGCTACTTTTTGGTACTGGATGGTTATAGCCTCCAGACTTGGATTAGGTTTGTTTTGGTATGGGAAGCCATCGATCAGTGGGACACGCTGACCGAACCGTAACTGAGAAAACAGACTGAGATAATCCTCCATCTGACTATATTATCCAATCCCCGAGAAGGAACCACTCCAAGTATGGTGTATCTTGGCCATTACGACACTGTTCGGTCTCAGACACGCTTAAGGTCCATGCATCTCATAGTTCCCAGGCAAATCACCCAACATGAACTCGTCTGAGATAAGGTCTCGGTAGGGATCTTATGATAGGAGATCCTACATCCCCCCAGCTCTCGCAGTATGCCTGCAGGCCTCCTCACCCCCTTTTCTCCAGAGGTAACCCCTTAAGTCACCTAGAAGCCCTAGATTTATCGAGACCTAGACTACTCCAAATATATAAAAGTGTTGGAGCAGCCTTCATCGCGGCCTATCCGAACGCCATTCTCACACGTTTCAGAGCGCTCCATTACAAAGCCCTGCACAGCCTTGCATGACGGGGATCATTAACACACACACACACACCCAGAAGATATCAGATGCTGTTGTGGGACCACGGCTGCAGTGTGCGGCATTCAAGCGTTATGGGAGCATGGTTGGGTTTTGCTATGAGCTATAGCTGCGGATGCCGGAATACTGGGCTGGCGAGTTCCGATATCCTGCAAACAGTGGCTGCGCTGCAGGGAGCAACAGGCAGCTAAAGCAGTCAGACACCAGTCTACAAGGGCTGAGGTCGCCGAAATACAGGAGGGCACAACCGAAAGTCTAAGCGTTGCAGCGAGAACCGGGCCCAACAGAAGCAGGCTACGACCCGTCCTACAGTAGGTAGTGGATGAAAAGACAAATCTTATCAAGCCGTGCCGCAACCTAATCTCGGTGAGCAGAGGAGCGGGGTGGATGTTGTTCAACACGAATGGGAGGGAAAAAAGGCAAAAGGCAGCTGTGCATTGAAGGACTTGCATGGCGGCCTATGCCACCATCACTGCCTTTAACGCTACAAGGCATTGACTGAAGAATAGTCCGCAGATGGGATTGCAACCTCCTTCCTCTCACCGAATCTCACTAATGTTCCTTCCAATCGGTCTTTCTCAGCCCCAATACCTCCTGGTTGCTTAAGCTGCGTCTTCATTCATACCTTCAGCTCAGAGGCGTGCGTTGAAGTACATCGAAACAGTAATGGGCGGGCCAAAATCACCTAATCAGGAACCCCAAATCCGGTCCCTCGTCGCTTGCCCTCGCAGCGGCTCTACGCTTCTTATGAGGATCTTTGCAGAATCTCCCTTCTGCGTAGTTACGAGCCGTCTGGTCCTGATGAGCAATACCGGCCCCGGGGATGTTTTCGCTCCTGACTATTCGATTCTTGAGGACCCATCCCATCACAATATTTCGATCAGTGCGATGAACTCGGGCAAGCGCTTTATCATATGCAAAGAGGAACTTGGAAACAATACTCTGAAGGGCAAGTGTTTATATGACGCCTCGCCTAACCTTTCTGCGTATGCCATGGTTCGGCCCGTCTTCCTGATCCGCGATGCTATACGAGTATTCGACAGCTGGAAAAGTGTGGGATGGATGGATATCCAGAACCTGTTCGATTGCTACGTGAATATGTTTCAAATGCTTCACCGGTTTCCTTCATATGCCACGTCGTGTCTTCTTTATGAGCGGCTCATTCGAGACCCTCAGACAGAGATCAGACACGTTTGTGCGCGGTGGGGGGTGCCATTTCTAGAGACGATGCTTGACTTCAAGCAATCATTCGGTTCATCGTTCGTCTTTGCAACTGACAAGGAGAGAGCCCTTTACTGTGAGAAGAACCCCCTTGGCCTATTTACGACTGTGGAGGCTAGCTCTTCTGTTGAGGTAGATGTGCCATATCACGGTCTCCTATCGAACGCCGAGAAGGAGAAGATCGAGGAACATGTGGGCCAATTATATATACGTTGCTGGAATGACGATGTCCTGCGGCTGCAGGCTATCCTTAAAGAGAGATCCTGGTTCGGCTTCGACCTCGACGACACCTTGCACGAATTTCGTCGCAGCTCTGGGATTGCCACTGACATGACTCTCGAGGAAATCTGCAAGCGATATGGCACTCCTCTACCTGCACTAAGAGACGAGTACTCCAGAATCCTTAGAGAAAAGACAGCAAATGCTTTCTCGGATGGGAAGACATCATTTGATTACCGACGGGAACGGTTCTTCTCGGTTCTGGCCCATTTCTCTCTCTCACAGGACCAGCAGATTATGACCAAGCTCTTGGAGTTATATGAAGCCACCCTTATGGCGTCACTTGAGCCGAAGTGCGGAGCTTTGAAATTATTATCAACCGTCAAGGATATGGGTAAGAAGGTTGTCATCATAACAGAAGGCCCACAGGATGCCCAGGAGAGGACAGTCAAAGGCCTTGGTATCGGCGGGTATATCGATTTCCTTGCTACTACCAATCGTTTTCGTGTAACCAAGACCAATGGTCTTTTTCCTAAGGTCCTGGAACACTTAGGCATTTCTCCAGGCGACATTGCATATGTTGGTGATAATGAGCAGCGAGACATGGAACCTGCCATGGCAGAGGGTATATTCTCAATCCACCTTGCCGAAACAAAGTACGTTTCTTTGAACAACTTCTCACTACAAGTCAACACGTTGAGTAAACTGCGTCACATCTTCTCAAATAATAATCTATGACATAGGAAGGTCAAGATAGTTCTAGCGCCTTAAATCGGCTGATCGGTTTGAATGGTTTAGCATGTTGGCGTATGCTATTCTTGAGTTTGTTTCATCATCCCCACTTTGAGTGCGGACACATAGTAGAGGTTTAGCTCCAGAACAGAGACCAATTACCATACTACCACCAGGCGTCTCCCAACTCGTGTGATCGCTATTGAACCCTGAAGGGCGTTTCCATTGCGCGGCATCTACCTCAAGAACCCATCCTCCGCACGACCAGGTACCTCGGGGAAGATGGAGCGCAAAGCAACGACGAAGAGCTGGGCTGTCCACAGGAGGCGATGAGGCTCACTCCGCGCCTGTTCATGTGCCTGACTGCGATTGCGCTCCTCTGGGCGGCCTTCCCAGATCCCTGTCTGCCTGTTCGGTATGTCCTGACCAACTTGCTTTCCTGCTATAGTAGCTTCCCGTTCCTCACGCTCCCATAAGCGGCCAAATGCACGTACACAGGCGGCACCACGCCTCTGTTCTATGTTGATATTAGGGGAGCCGACACATGGGTGTGTGGTTCGTCACGTGTACCTTACCAGGGTCCGCGACCATCCGCTCCGTCTGCGGGGGTGCTGTCGGACCTCCCGGGCCGGCGGCGTGCGGCGACCATCGGCACGGTGCTCGTCATCGTCGGGCAGCTCGTATGCACGACGGCGCAGAACATGAACGTTTTCATAGGTACGTATAACACGTTCAGTACCCGGCCCAGGCCCGGGCGAATTTTTCCAACCTATATAACCCAAAGAATACGGACGAACGTTAACAGGTGTCGTCCCTTTTCATCACAGGCGGAATGCCACTCTCCGGTATCCGGGCAGGTACCGGGTGCGTCTCCCCGCTCACTTCATTATACTATCTTATAAAAGCCCTATACGGTCGGTCGCTTGGAATGGGCCGACCAGGTGTAGAAGATCGTACGCTCGGTGCCGATTGCTGTTTATATTAAAGCTAAAGAACAAGAAGAGGGCTTCCGTACGCACCAGGAGCGCGTACCTGAAATCCGAGAGAAAAGCGGGTCGGGGCCCCGAGACATCCTTGGTATCGGACTGAGCCGGCTCCGATACACTCAAAAGGGCCCTTGGCCCGTGACAGTGGGAGACCTGGGGCGCTGCTCCCCATGCCTCCCCCGGCGGCTCCTGGGGTCGCCGGCACAGAATCGCGACGTGTGGCATGCGATTGTTGTGATCTTCATCTTGGATGCCAACTTCTCCGTGCTAGTGATGTGGCAGGGCTCCATCATCGGCTCCCTCATCTAGGTTATCTATATAGCAGCAATTAATTTTAGACAGCTGGTGTTGTACTGGCTCCGAGGTATGCCTGCTGTATTATGTAATACTTGACTTCTATCTGGAGATTCCAACCCACAAGTTGGAATGCCCCACTTCGCGCACACTGCGGCTATTCCTCGGCTAATCTCTGTACCTAACGGTTTGACAGCTGCACTTAGTCATCTAGCGATGCTCTGATGATGATGGCTTCCTAGGAACTCATCATGACAGGGGTCCTCTGTCCGTGGAGCTTCTCTGGACTGACGTTTTTGTTGTCAAGCCACAGGCTGTTGACGGATGTCCTCGTAAACAACTCGCAGTAAATCAGCTATTTGGTACGTGCAAGCCATCGGTTCTTATGTAAACCCCCAAAGTCCATATCAACTCTCGGTCCCAATTCATGCTGCGTCACGAGCTTGGCAAGCTTCGGTAAAGCCACCATTAACGTAGAGGACAGACCGATCGTCTACCTACTTCCGCTGCGAGCTACCAGCACTGGTTCCGACCTGCGTGAAGCTTCAGTCCCTATAATTGGAGGTCTACCTACATTACGTCAACCATGTCGGGCGCCGGCTATGATGCCGTCGTAGATGTCGACGATGAGGTACGAAGGAGCCACCCCTCCAGAGCTTGTAGCCGCCCTCCAAGCTGCTTTTCCTATGCCTACCTCATTGCCTGCACGGCGACATGACACCTGGTAGCTTTGAGACTGACATTCCACTCGTCTAAAACTACAGGGCGACCTCGGCCACACCGACCTCCAAGAGGACCTCGAATTCCACAACTCCAACTTCGGCGAGACGGCACCGGGGGGATCGCGCAAGGGGCCCGGCGCCAGCGCGGCGTCCGGCGGCCTCCCGCCCCCTGTGACGGCGGGGGGTTCCTCGTCGTCGTCCCCGTCGTCGAAACGCTACCTCTGGACCATGTCGTTCTACGCGCAGTTCTTCGACGTCGACACGTCGAGCGTGCTGGCCCGGTGCTGGGCCGCCCTCTACCCGCGCGCCAACTTCCTCGACGTCCTCGAGGGCAACCCGGACCTCTACGGGCCCTTCTGGATCGCTACCACCGTCGTTCTCATCCTGTTCCTCGGCGGCACCATCAGCCAGTACCTCGCGAGCGAGGGTCACGGCCCCTTTGCTTATGACTTTAAGCTTCTGAGCGGTGCGTTTTTCCCCCTCCCCCCTGTCCCACATCCCACCCCCCCCAGCGGCTGCGTTGCTAGACTCAGGGGAAATGGGTTATGCACATGGAATAAGAATATAGCTAGGACATCATAACTGACGAGTATCATGACGCGAAACAGGCGCCGCCGGCCTCGTCTACGGCTATACGCTCGTCATCCCCGTGGTTCTCTTCGGGGCGCTGCGGTACTTCGGGTCCGAGTCGGCCAACCTACTCGAGTGCTGGGCGCTGTACGGGTATGCGAACCTGGTCTGGGTGCCCGTGGCGCTCATCAGCTGGTCCGGGATCGGCGTGCTCAACTGGGTCTTCGTCGGCGTCGGCTTCGGCCTCTCGGTCAGCTTCCTGCTGCGCAACCTCTACCCCGTGCTCAGCGCCACCGACCGCCAGACCTCCAAGGCCCTGCTGATCCTCGTCATCGCCCTGCACTTCGGCCTCTCTCTCGCCATCAAGATCCTGTTCTTCGCCTCGGGCAGCCCCGTCGCCGACAACCCTGACGCGGGCGGCGATGCCGGTGGTGATAAGCCGGCCGAACCTCCGCGGCTTTTCTGAGGATAGTATAGTATAGTGAACGTTGCAGCAGAAGAGAGGGGCCAAATTTGGGGAGATGTAAGACGGGTCTACAAATGGCAAGGATGGGCGTTAACTGAGGTTACGTTTTGAGCTTTCGATTTATGTACACTACCTAGGCGCATCATCTACTTAACTCCGTTGCTGTTCTTCCGTCCTATGTTTATCTGCCACTGTGACGTACGTGCAATGCATAACACGCACAAGTGGTCATGAAGCGTGATGCAAGGGATTCGTCCAATACGAAACCAGTGGTCCTCTCACACATCCAGGGTCTATCCCACCGCTCCTAATCTACAGCGCACGCACGCATAATCACCCCTTCCCGTTTCTTATCTCCTTCCTCTCTCTCTTCCCCCTCCCCCTTCTTACTCTCTCTTCTCCCTCAGCCTCTTCACCGCTCGACCTTCCCGCCCCTCGCGAACCACTCGCTCCAGCTGCCCGGGTACTCGCCGACGCGCGCCCAGCCGGCGTCGCGCGCGACGCCGGCGGCGGCGCGGCTGCGCACCCCGGCCTTGCAGTAGAACAGGAGCTCGGCGTCCCTGGGCGGCCTCGCGAACCCGAACCGGTCCTCGAACTCGTCGTCGGGCACGTGGAAGCTGTCGGGCGCGCTCGCCACCGGCACGTTGACCGCCCCGGGGATCCGCCCCGTCGCGCGCACCTCGGACGGCTCGCGCACATCGATTATCGTCACGCCGCCGCCGGCGGGCGAGGCGTCGTTGTTCTTGTTGGTCGTTAGGTCTTGGACCTGTTAGGGCGGGAGCGGGCGGAGGGTTAGTTTTCGTTATGTCGTGTTAGGGAAGCGTATGTGGGTGAGGACTTGAGGAAAGAGGGAGGAGGGGAGAGTCGAAGCGTAGAGGGGGGGATGCGCAATGGAGTAATGGGGTCGAGGAGAGGCGAGATGATCTAGGCGGGTAACTATCTAGACAGTAAAGCTAAAGCATTGGGTAGGTAGAGGTAGGTAGGTAGGTAGGTAGGTAGGTAGGTAGGTAGGTAGGTGGGTAGACAACAACGACTTACCTCTTCGAAACTCCAGATCCTGCTACTCCCACCGCCCGAAGAAGCCGGACCGGACTCCGATTCCGAGGACGACCATCGCACGCCCCTCCCTCCCGCCGCCGCCGTCGCCGCGGTTCCCGGTCGCTGGCGGGGTAGCGGCCGCGGCTGTAGTCTCCGAGGAGGGGTGCCGGCGACCGCGGTGCTGCTGCTGCTGCTGGCTGTGGTGAAGAATGCACGCCGCGCAGGGGGGACCGCCATCGCTCTCGCGGGGGCCCAGAGAGCTGCCGCGGGGCTTGGGACGCCGATGCGCCTCGTCGCCATAATTTTTATTTTTATTTTTTTTGACCTCTTCCGCCGACGTTATAACTTGGGTAAGTTTAAACTATAAGCCGCAAAACCCACGGGGGTTTCGGTTAAGTTTAAAGCTGGACAAGGCGGGCAAATTTAGCTGGTTACAGAAACCCGCAAGTAAAGGTCGGATTGGTTCGAGGTGCACGCACGCACGCACGACACAACAAGAGCGAAGGCGCTGGAAGGGGAAAGCGACCCAGTCACGTAATAAGTAAGCAAGTATAGTCAGCTACTTAGTATAGTGTGTATGTGTGGATAGGTACGTAGGTAGCTACAGTGGGCTTCCGATGCAACGAAATTCCTTCGTCTTTGTTCGTCGGTCGAGTTGGATGGTGGGTTTTGGTGTGCTTTTACAGTACTGACCTACTACCATATTCCCTAAGTAACTCCCTCGGCTTCACCCCCTCGGCTTCACCCCCTCGGATAGACCACACCGCCCCCCCGCCCGGCTATGTAGTTCTGATGTCACTGTGGCTCGGGCACTACGATCACCTATAGGATAAGGGAGCGGGTTGGTGGGCTGTTCAGCTGAGCCTCGTGCGGAACAACAACAAAACAACGACCAACTACACACCAACCTACACATTCCAGTTTTCTTTCAATGATGATATTGAAGTTGCATCGTCGACGTCGGGGAAGCCCAGTATTCTTATTAACTTCTTCTGAGTAGTGCAGGTTGCTCGAGTCCTCATTCGCCTACTTCCCATATCCCCTAAGGCCACAACTTAGAACAACATGCTCTCAATAGCAGACCTCATAGACAACCGTCGAACTCCAGTGCTACAGCACGTCCCTTCTCCAAACAAATTTTCATTTATGCAGCATCATCATTAAATATTAATTAATCGTTCTCCATCAGGGCTAATGCAGATAGGTCATGTTGCATATCAAGGCTCAATTTCCGCCCAGAATCCTCCTCGTCGTCCATACAGAGTTAGAAGGCCTCCTTCTCATGCACAACAATTCAGCCACCCGCTCAACCCAATCTTGACTCATACCCGCCTATCTTCACCACTTCTTCTCCTCGAATGTCAAGGGGCAGTCATCCTAGAACGCATCAGCCAAATCCACGGCCCTAACGAGTAGAGCGAGCATCGTCAACTTACCTTGGGGAAGATGGTGGCGAAGACTTTCATCTCCTCAGATACCGGCGTAGGGTGGTGCTTCCAGTCGAGAAGAAGCGACGCCTTTCCAAGGCATAGAGCCAGGTTGAGCTGTGCATACTGCTGACCGATGCAATAGTGAGGACCGGTGCCGAAAACCAGATAGTTCTTGGCACCTTTCACCTCGGCGTCTCCGGAGTAGTACCGATCAGGATCGAACTCGTCGGGGTTCTCATATACTTCGGGATCGCGCAACGCCATGTACGTGGTAGGGATGATCATGGCGCCCTTGGGGACGGTATAGTTCTCGGTAATGGGGAAAGGCCTCTTGGCCTTGTACGGGACCATGATGACAGGAGGACGCCACCGCAGAAGCTCCCGGACGACCGCGCGGGTATAGGTCATGGATTCGAGCTGGTCCAGAGTAACGGGGGCGTGGATGTCTCCGTTGCGCACGCGGTAGTTCTCCTCGATGACGCGGTCCAAGACGTCTTTCCGCTGCGCAACAACCTGAAACAAGTTGGTGCACGCGCTGCTCGTGGCATCCTGAGAGGCGAACAAGAAGGTGAAGAGGGTCCGGGAGATCTCCATATCGGTAAACTCGCGCAACAACAGAGTCGGCTTGGTCAGGCCCTCGGTGGAAAGACCCTTCTCGGTAGCCTCACGCCACTTCTTCGAATCGAGTATATCCTTGATCCACGCGTCCAAGATGCAGGTGATCTCACCGCCGGCAGCCATGCGGACCTTGGCCTTGGCTGCGCACTTGGCAAACTCGTCCATGACCATGTCGGCAGCCTTCTTTCCGTACCAGGTCTTCGTGTACGGGATGATGATGGGGAAGTTGACGAGCTCGAGCGCGGCCGTCACCAGGTAGTAGTCGTCGGAGATCTTCTTCATGGCGGAATCCGGGATATAGTGACCGGCAAAGGTCCGAAGCGAGACGGCGCACATAAGCTCCCGGAACTCGTGCATAAACGGAACCGGCTTTCCCCCAGCGTCCTTGGTGATCTGCAAATATCTCTTAAAGTATCGGTCGTACAACGCCTCCTGACCCGGAAGATAGGCCTCGAGCGAACGGCGAGTGAAGAGTCCGTTCAGACCCTTGCGGTAGTCGACGTGGGCCTTTCCATCCAAGAACACCCAGCTGTCCTCTCCCAGGATTCTAGTGGCAATGTCGACGACGCAGGGCTTGACGTAGCTCGGCGAGTTGAAGATCTTCCGAGCCATATCACGAGTGGAAGCAATAACGACGAACCTAGCGGGCAGGTCAATACGGTGTGGCCATTCGAAGGCCGGTTGTCTACGAGTGTGGGAACTCACTTGTGGAAGACAGAGACGCAGCTGAGGGGGCCGCTCTTCCATTTGGCGATGTACTCTTCCATCTTCGGGTTTAGGGACTGGAGGAAGGGGCCCACGAAGGGTTCCTTAAATCGCGGACCGACAATCGAGCCTTTCTGGAGCCAGTAACTAACTGTAGGTGGTGGTGGTCAGGATGCGGGTTATCCAAGTCGCGATGCATTCCGCCGGAGAAGGCTTGGGTTAGGACGTACCTTGGTCGTATGCAACAGCTATTGCGAGGAGGGTGAACAGCCACGTCGAGATGGTAGCATTAGAGATAACATCGAGAACATAGTCAACTTGAAGCGGCAGGTTACCACCCGCCAGCCCGACATGCGCCAGAGGCGACGCGAAGTCCGTAGCGTTAGACGACATGGCTGGTTGTCGGAATTGTCGCAGTGTAGCTCATGGAAACCCTACCGGCGAGTGAGGAAGAGAAGGAGGAGGGTTCGTAACAAGTGGTGGTAACCTTATGTTTATTACTAGTGTTGAGAAATCCGCAGTGGGTAATCTCCCCCCAAAGTACCGGCCAGGGATTGACCAATCGATAAACAAGGGGTCCTGGCGTAACGTAGGGGTACTTGTTAATTTTTTTTTGGTCTTTGCCAAGAGAAGAGCTCGTGCAGCTCGAAATAGTTGCGTAACAGTATTCACTATTGGTCGTAGAAACAACCTCACTAGCCTTCGCAGTGACTCCTACCCAAGAGGCGCAAGTGTAGATGGGAGGGAAAGGGGGAAGACAGAGGAGAGTGGAATGTCAAGTGCCAAGTAGAGGAAAATCCGGGATAAGACGGAAATTATCACCGACCATATCGTCCCTTGGTTTTCTCTGGCCGATTGAGCAATGCCAGCCTCGTTAGCTCGATCATTACCCACTTGGGTTGTGATTGCTTGATTGATGAAGAAGTTCATACATACAGTAATAACTTATCTCCCCCCTTTCTTTTCGTACGTGGGGATTTGTCTTCGTACTCTGTACGAGACTGAAGAGGCTGCAGGTCGGAAGGCTAAGCGCAAATCGAACCAACGGAGACTATCAGGCATCGAAGCTGCCGTTTCCCCACCACTTGTGTAGTTGTGTGCCTAGGCAGATATATGGGAGATAATGGGTTTTAGTTCATGTCAAAGTTCAAGCACATCGTCTGATAATGGTCCTTCTTACATACCAAGTACTGATATGTATTACCCATTGATAGCGCCTGGAAGGACGGGTCTCGTTTGTGCATGCGAGTAACGATCGAGCCCGGCGCAGTGGTTTCACACGAACAATAATGTCACGGTGGGGAATGAGAGAGATAAAGGCACATTTTGATCGGGTTCCTCCCACGCAGCAGCCCACCTGCCTGCATCAATGTCGCCCTTAACATGATCCCTCGCAGCTCTCGGCATTGTGTGTTCCGTATGGTCTGATCGTTCCCCCGTCGGAGGTAGCTGGCAGTCACCGTCCAAGGGATTCGCTTCCGGAGAAGGTTTGCCGCGTGGCCTCCGGGTTTCCTAAACCGACGCGTTGGGCCACGCTATTCTGGGGAGTCATTTTTTCCATCGACGTGACAAAGATGCAAGATGCGCAGAGTGGACTAACTGAGCATATTCATTAACAGCTTCCAGTCCGCTAGCCGTAGCGCTAGGAAGCTTAACCCAGGTTGTCGAACGAAATGGACCAATCATGCGGGCCAGGTCCGCCTTGAACATGTCCACCCCACTGTCGCCGCTAGGCCTCCGGTTGGTGTGAACGCCATGCTGCGCGCGGATACGAATACGACGGCTCAATGTTGGAAAAAGCCGGGGGGGCGCCTGGTTACAAATCAGAAAAGCCAGCCAGCACTACCTATCAATTCACTCGCCTTATCTGCTTAAGGTAAGTTAGTGAGGCGGAGTTTAATGTCAAACTGCATGCCAATGTCCGCATGCAGTAGAAAGTAGTAAGAACAGTGTCGAAGAAACAAAAAGTTAAAAAAGGGGTATTCCATCCAGTAAGCAACTTTCATGCAAAATACAGGACACTTGGGACGGTAAGTAGCAAAAGAAGAAAGAGGGACATCCCAAATGACGCATCTTTTGGCAGATGCCACGGGTAAAAAAAGCATGTCCTCGGTGAGGATCGAACTCACGATCTCCGGATATCCCAATCTTGATAGATTGGTTCATATGTATGGAATATGAGACCGGCGCTCTAACCAACTGAGCCACGAAGACTTTAATTCTTTTAATTTTTCTGAGTTGGTTGCAACCGGGGAGGGTGTGGGAGGTTGTTGGCTCTTTCCGTGAGTGGGCTTATTTAATGGCGAGCCTAGCCGGGCTCCATCGCCTACCGATTTCTACCAGTGAAAATGGGATCTTGCGACGTACATATATGAGAAAAGCATCCGCATTCTCCTCCCCCCTCTCCCCTTTTCCCCTTACTCTTTCCTCAGGATGATTTCATAAAGAAGAAAACAGCGCAAATCAGGGTCGTTACGGTAATGTTGTTTGTTATTAGAAAGCTGCTGATCGATGTCTTTTTCCTTCTTGCCCCCCTAACATAGGTAGGCACGTGAAGTGAGCCGTTTGCTGCGCAGTTGGCCCTAACATCCAGCTAGCTGGATTACCTATTCTAATGGACGCCTCCTGGGTAACAAGGCTATTATATCGAACCGTCTCCGCGGAAGACTTCGCCGGTGCGGGTCTCACGAAGCCAAGAGTACGGAAGTCTTGGTCTAAGTTAGACGACGAGGTTGCGATCGTCCTCGCACAGAAATGTCGTCAAACCTCGCCCAGCTCCCGTCATATTTCGTTCCAAAGTGGTCTCGGTAAAGTCGAAGCTTGTTCGCCTTTAGAATTCACTGCTACATGACTAGACGTAGATAAACTCGAAGCGCACGCACTGTTCGGAAGAGACGTGCGACTGAGCAGCTCGGGCTTGTATGTCTTATCGGCCTTCGTCGGGATCTTGGAAAGGAGAATTCTGCGGTCGTTACGCATGTGTTTACGATGAGCTACCTCTTTCAAGGTGTCATGGGGGATTTCCAGTCACAGTCACAACTAGATATTATCAGCTACATTGTGTCGGCAAATCGTTGCTATTCTTCTTGGGTACGGGTGCAAACCGATGGGGAGTAGTCTGGGACTAGCTACATAAGAGTTTCTCCTTGCCGGTATAGCTTGTTGCCCTTTTGTTCCTGCAATCTTAGGGCCACCTAACGAAAGCCCTTCCCATCCTTTCAACGCCCCTAACAAAATCACTCACTGCCGACACTCTGACACACAGGCAGGGGCCCACGCCCTGAAGCTACTCCATAGATACCTCGCTACCTTCCCACAACGAGCCGGCCACCCGTCTTGCTTCCCTTCCCCTTCTCTACAGCGCAGCCTTGACGGCCGGCACCTCCTCGTCGGGAGGCAGAATGTCGGGCACGGGGCCGAGCGGGGTAATGCCGTAGGGGTTGACCTGAGGGTGGCTCTTGGTGTAGTGCTTCTTGATGTGCACGAAGTTGGTCGTCTCCTTGAAGGCGGGGTGATTCCAGTATAGGTTCCGCAGCCACTTGTGGAGATGGGGATATCCCGAGCGGATGTCGCGGATATTGCACTTAAAGTGCTGCACGTAGACGGGCTGTCGAGGCGGCACCAGGTTAGCTAGCTGGCTATCTCTGCTCGCCCGTAGCATCGCGGATTGACCTAGGTAAGGGGTAGACGCCAGGGAGTGAGAGAACTTACGTCGAATCTGACCAGCGTCACGTACCTACAATAGGGGGGGATTTCGTTAGCATCATAGTTCCTGCATAGAGGGAAAACATCCACTCTCAGTAAAGAGAGAGAGAGAGACAAAGAGCCTTACATCCTAATATCCGTCTCCGTAATAGCATCCCCGAACCAATACGGGCCATTTGAGCCAGCGAGGTGCTTCTCGGCCCTGTCGAGGGCCTCGAAGAGCGCGACGACGTTGCGCTCGTAGGCCTCCTGCGTGGTGGCGAAGCCGCTCTTGTACACGCCGTTGTTGACGAGGTCGTAGGTCCAGCCGGCGGCCTCGTCGATGTCGGCGCGCAGCGACTCCGGGTAGAGCTTAACGCGGGCGTACTCCTCGGGCAGCAGCCCGTCAAAGGCCGAGCCCAGCATGCGCAGGATCTCGCTGCTTTCGTTGTTCACGATGGTGCCGAGCTTGCGGTCGAACAGCACCGGCACCGTGAACCGGCCCCCGTAGTTGGGGTCCACCGCGAAGTACACGTCCCGCAGGTGCGTGTACCCCTCGTGGCCCGGCAGCGGGTCCGGCACCACGTTCTCGCCGGGCGCATCCTGATCCTCGGGCGTCGGGAAGCGCCAGCCTAGAAGCGGGGCAAGGGGCGCGCTGTCAGTCCTCTTCCCAAGGTCCACGTTAATTGCAGGGGGGGTTGCTATACCTTTCTCACCCATGTGCCAATGCACGACCGAGAACGAGATGACATCCTCCAGCCCCTTCAGCTTCCTGGCGATGAGAGTCCGATTGGCCTAGCATGCCGCCGATTCTGAGTCAGCATATCATATCGTCCCCACGGCGACGGCCGGGATCCGGGGCGCGAGATTAGACTAACATACCCAGGGACACGCGTAGCTAACATAGAGGTGGTACCGGCCCTTCTCGGGCGGGAACCTGGCGCCGGGCTCCGGGGAGATCCAGTCACGGAAGGCGCTGTCGGCCCTCTTGAACTCGCCCGTCTTGTCGCCGGGCTTGACCCAGTCCGTGATCTTCGAAGCCTGTGCGTCCTGGGTCAGTCAATCTCAACTACGAGTTCCAGAGAACTTCTTTCTGAGAGGTCGGAGCAAGAGAGGGCACCCTCTCAGCGCGCGCGTAGCTGCTAGAGCTACGTATCTCGAGAACCGACCGCATTTGTGTAACCCAATGCGATGCCGCGCTAGTGACCATAAAGGGGGGAGGAGAGGGGGGGGAAGACCCGGGCGAGCGGCTGGCTGTCACTTACCATCCTGACCTGGTCCTTAAACAATGTCTTTCCAAAGGGTACTTTCGACCTCAACCTTCCCTGATCTCTAGTCACAGATGAAAATGCCCTATTCTGAGCAGCCGAAGAGACTTGGCGAATCGAGGTTCCTGGGTACGTCGTATGGGTCGCAATTGTAGGTTGTCTCGAGACACGAGATAGAGCTCTACATGTATAGCGCATGGACTATACTATATATAAGTTATGCGTGTATCTTGAGACAAGGAAGGGGGCCCTTTGCTCCCTAAGCGTCTCTCTCGCGGCTGAGGGACTTGGAAGCAAGCAGATGCGGGACACGACCATGAAGGGGCTTAATGGTTGATTGATAAAGGCTTACTATATACTTTATAAGAGCTCCGGGTGGCAGGTTACTAAGCGAACTCCAAGTGACGGGCAAACGCGCACCCGACAGTATCGAGGAGTCAGTATTTGGCTGCTAGGTGCTTAGTCAAGTCTCTCTATAGTCGCAAGCAAACTATCTAATTCATTAGACATCGATTACAGATCGTGACGTAAAGTATTGGCCATTCCCAGCGCTAGTTGCGCCTGGTTCCGGGTGGGGCACCAAGCCATGCATGTGAACATCCACCAACACTACTTGGCCGTATCCTTCCGGAGGGAGTAACTAGCAATCGACCGCTTATATGGCCGCCTCCGCCATCTTAGTAGGCTCTACCACCAGGAAGCCGGAAAGGAGTTCTCTATAGGGATAAATGCTTGTAAAGGGGATGTCTATTTCACCACCATTTCTCGTACACACTTGGTATAGTGTGCCCACACGCTGAGGTATACAGGCAAACTACTCAATACTCTATCCCGTACTTGAATTACCGAATGAGAAGATGCCTATCGACGGTGGGCTCTGGCATCTGACTATGTATATGGACTTCCCATCCCTGAGAGATGTCTCACAGAGCCAACCCCTTTAGCCCTTTATCGGACCCTGACCTTGATGTAAGGAACCTCTACGTCCTCGTCGTTCTCATCCTCGGCCACGATCTCGAAGATGACCTCTTTCTGGTGCTCGGGAATCGGCTTCTTCGACACGCTTTCCACCAACTGGCTCAATTTGAGCGGCAGCCTCTCTTTAAGCTTAGCCTGAGGGAAGAAGCTGGCATAAAGCAAGCTCACTCCCGAGCTCAACATGCTTATGCTTAGACCCCGCTTCTTAAAGTCGTCGATAAGCTCCCGCAAGGTGATATCCTCGACCTCGAAACGATCCCAGATCTTGTCTAGTGTCACCTTGCCGTTGGGGCCCTGATATTCGACTTTGGGACTCGCGATCGGCTCGCTAAAGCCGAAGAACGGCAGCGCAAGATTGACGAAACCATTCTTGTACTGCTCGATGTCGGTCTTGCCATCGATGATCTTGTATAACTCTAACACCACAAGGCCGGTGACTAGTGCGGTGGTGGTCGCGATGGCCGGAATAATCTTTCCGGCGATGAACTTCGTCTTGTGACGATCGGCCTGCTCGATCTTGTAGTTCTCGGCACGCAGGTTGCTCGCGGCCGTAATGAAGTCGATGTGGTGATTCGTATCGTCGTCCTTCTCGAACTCCACGGGCGTCAGCTTAAATCCGGCCAGCTTATTAGCAGGCGGGAGGCTCTCCGTGATCTTCTGTAACTCGGCATTGTCGTCGAACCCTGCGCTATTGGCGTTCGGGTCCTGTTCGTTGTTAGCGCTAGTCACACACCAAGCACCCCAGGAGTACTCACGGGATCAGCGTCGTTCGCCTGGATCTTGACGCCCGGGTCAGGTGAGAAGTCAGGGACGATCATGTTGTCTAGTACCTTCAGGTAGAGGTCCTTGTTGACACCCTTCGTGTTAATGTTGTAGTTGAAGGCGTGGAGGTTCGCGGCAGCGACTATGAAGCCGAAGTGAGTCGGGTTCTTGGGGTCGAACTTCAACGGGTCAGGAGCACGTTTTGGGCCGGACCAGAAGGGTGTGCCGCTAGACGAGACGGAGTTCTTCGGGAAGTTATACAAAAGCTGCTGAATAGCGTTGTTATACTGCTTCTCGAACAGCATCCGCGCCCAGATGATGCAGTCCTCAAAGCTTAGGGGCTTGTCCGTCACCAAGTAGTCGCGGATCGTCTCCAGGGTTGCCTTTTCGTTACCGCCTTGCTTCAACGTCGTCTCCAGGTAGTTAGGCTGGGTGAGGTAGAGGTTGACGGTCTCAGGAGACTTGACGAAAGACGTCTCAAATAGTTCCCGGGCCCAGGCGATCGTGTGCTCGATCCTGTTGGGGAAACTCCTCAGCGTGCACATGGGGAACGACTGCTCTGGCGGGTCCTGCGACGAAGAGTAAGATTCGGTCAAGTTAGGAAGGACGACCTGGGTATTGCCCTTGGTACCGAGGGTGCCGCTTTCGAGCAGCGGCTTGTGGAAGAAGACGCAGCGTCTGTCGACGTATGCTCTAGCCTCCACGTTATCAAGCGCATTCGTGACGCCGTCCAAGTCCTCCCAGAATTCTTCATTGAAGATATGCTCCGTCTCGGGGCTTACACGATCCTTCAAGCACTCAATCTTGCCCTCGAGATCGGGGTTCATGGCGACAACGGCTTTGGCAGCGCAGTCGCTCTTCATCTGGCCCACATCCTTGGCCCGGAAGAGGAACTGGCGGTTGAGGTTACTCTTCTCGATCGAGTCCATGTCGGTGATAGTGATCTTCCCCCTAGGACCGGTACCTAGACCGATCATAGCCCAATTCTTGAGCATTTCGCAACCGATAGCGCCGGCACCCACGAGGAATTGTTTCATGTTTGAGATCTTGTCTTGGAATTCCTTGCCGAAAACCGCAATTTGACCATCGTACCGAGACCCGAGAGGCTTGCAAAGCTCTTCGGTTCGGGCGGTGGACGTGGGAAGTGACTCAAGCGAATCGAAGTAGAACCACTGCTTTATAGGGTGGAACTTGCCAGAGACGGCCTTCAGAACTTCCTGTGCTGCCAAACCACCGAAGAGCGCGGCCATGGGGCTCAGATCTCCCCGCGCTTGGTAGCTGAGCTCCTTGATGAGCTTCTCATCGAGCTCAACGTCCAGTTTTTCCTGCTCCAGGAATTTCTTGGCGGATTCGACCAGGACAATGGCGTCTTCCTCGTTCATGGGGCGGGGTAAGCGACCGTGGGTCTGAACGTAAGCGTGGAGTGTCTGAAATCCGACGTGAAGCTGTTGGGGCCGGTCGAACTTGGCGAAGTCGGACAGGACGAACTCGGGGTCGCGCAGCGCATCGGAGATACCTTTAAAATCGATGAATTTAGGCATCTTCACCTGTTGATACAATCCTCCGCGCTTGTATTGGCCCAGCCCGGAGACGTCGCCAATGGAGAACGTGTAAGGCCCCTTCACCGTGACCTTTCTCGGCTCAGCGCCGTTCAAGCCCTCCATTCCCTCGATTTCGGAGAAGGTAACATAATCACCATCCTCGAGGCCGTGGCGTGTCTCGTCCAGCGCAGACACGAGACCCTCTTCATCGATACCAGCCACTATGCCGTTAACAGGATTCTCACCCGTCGGGTCGAGGCAAGTGAATTGTTTGCCGAAATCGCAGAAGACGGATCCGAAAAGACCGAAGGTATCTGCGACCACGACGTAGATGCCCTTAGAATGGCAATAGTCACCTATCGCTTGTTGAAGGTTAAGAGGAGTGTTGGTAAGGACGACGACTTGGTACTTGTCGAACTGGGAGAACTTATTGCCAAGGCTGTTTGGCCTCTCGTTAGCACATAGCTTATTCTTAGATATTGAAAGAAAGATACATACCTAGAGGACTCGTGAATGTGGACAGGAGTATAGGCATTCAGCTCGGCAACCCGGGGCACGGTAGCCGCATCTCTCGGCTTGCCAACATCTTCGGGGTGGAGGAAGAACTGGGCCGAGAGGTCGGCGATGGCAACCGGGGCCGGGTCGTAAAGTGTTAAGCTCTTGACACCAGCGAGAGCGATGTTCTTGGCTATCTCGACGCCCAAGCCCTTCAGACCGACGATGAGGACGTTCGAAGCGCTCATGCGCTTCATAGCCTCGTGACCAAGGACGTAGAGCTGTCGGCTGTATAGGGACTCGTCGATCTCGGATGTGCCGACAACAGACTCATCGACCTGGACTCGGGTGACCAGATCGACCTCGGGAATACCCGAAGCCATTTTCGTATCCTTCGCGAGAGAGATGGTATTAGTACAGCTGGAGCCTTCTCTGAGCAAGATAGTATGAAGTGTGCTTAGACCACGGGATGCACGAAAAGCTAATGCCGCCAGATTGAGTTAGACGGACAGCGGGCCGCCTTCCACGAACGCACATCTCAGCTGGATAGCCGAGCTAAGCTCAGGTACCGAATGGAGATACAAGGTAGCGGGAATATGGTGAGATCTTCTACCGCAGAGCTACGTGTAAGGGGTCTAAGGGTTAAGGTACTCACGGTCATGGTTCTCTTGAGGGAGATGGACTGGTCTCCGTCTGAGAGCTTGCGCTTCCCCAGCTTGACTTGTGTATTGGAGGTTTTTGAGAAGAAATTATGGAATGAGAGGTGAAAACAAGGCCAAATTCGTCCGTCCCGCAAAGGTTAGAAGTATGGGATGGGAGGATGTTCTGAAAATGGTGAACAAGTTAGATGGTTGTTCAGGTTACCAGCGGTTTTCTACAGGGAGTAGATAAGTTAGTTAGCGTTAGGTAGGCGCAGCCCAGTAGATAGCAGCACGACTACCCCGCCACCCTAAACCCGAGGCTGATTAATGAGGTACAGGAGGGAAGAAATACACATACACATTGATGGGTCAATATCCAGCTGCGAATGACGTCAGTCAAGCTTTTCCAAAGAATCTGATGTTGTGTATTTTGGAAGTTGTAATAAATAGGCCTCATCAAAGAGAACTTCAAAATTTCAACACGATTCAAGTATATCGTGTAAGAAGCCTGAGGCAAACTAAAACCGCCCTGAACATCCAGTTATATGTAGGTCACCGGCTGTCATGCAATGATCTGCTAAGCGAGGCCATGTCTCAGCAGATTATGCACCGTCGTGAGGTGGCGGGGTTCTGCTTATCCACCATGTACTTAGAGCAGATCCACATAATTTGCCCTTTGTCAGGTCCCTAACCCTTCTATTGCCGGGTAGCATTGGCAATCCAGAAGCAGATGGCCCAAACCCATTCATGCTGATATCGGCGTTGAAACCCGGCGTAAGTACATACTTATGCAGGTGCAGGCTGGAAGGTGTCGGACTGAATGGAAGTTGCCATGAGTTCCCGCACTTGCCCGGTTGGAAGAGCTGCCTTGCTTCGCATTTGTTGATTCTTTTGACCGCCACCATCACAGCCTCTGCTGCCTGCCCGTCCGCTTAGAGATGGTGAGAGAATGAACCATATGGCGGCTCGTCGTGCCTTTAGGTATCTACAAGAATTGATCGGCATGGCGTTGTGCTCTCCCTCATACAGATCGTCTCGGATTTGGCATGTCTTGGAGACGTCTCACAATCTAGCATGCTCCGCTGGCAGACCATCATGATTCATCAGCCCGGAGCTCTATGTCGGATGGGAAAACAACCATGGTTATTGCAAGTTGTCTGCCTTTACACGGGATAATTCTCTCGGTCCCGACACGAACAGTTCCTTGAGTGTCTTCAAACAATCCACTACCCGAAATATCACCATTAAACTCCATCAGCCCGGAGTCGGGCCAGGCCCCCCATATTTGCTGTCTTGCCCGTCCCTCAATATCGACATTCGAATATGTATTCTATTCCTCGGTCCCAACCCTACTTTCCCGTATACTACCTATTAAGACCTATCATCTTCCCACCCGGCTTAAGTACAGGAAAATCCGCGACCTTATAAGTGTGGCCTCAATCGTGACGGACTCTTATCGTAAGGATCGTAACTTGAAGGAGAGAAAAGGGTATCATCCGTATCATTCATCAAAACCCGTGACATCTAATGCGTCCATAATGCGTCACCCGAAAAACATAAAAGGAGTGTCCGAGTCCGTCCCGCCTACCGTGCAAGTATGCTCGCCGAAAAGATGCAAAATACCAAACCAGAAAGGATTGCGCAAAGTATAAGTGAGTAAAGAGCGACCGTTGACGATATGGGAGCAGTATTTCTGGGTGCCCTTGCTCCGCCGCGAAGAAAAGTATTAGAATTGAAACATTAAACAGATTAGAAGAAGAAGAGGAAGGCAAGGATCGAAAGAGCGGTCGGAAGCAGCGAGCCGGAGCCCGACATGACTCCTCGGGGCTTCAATGCCGGCGCGCCTGCCTCGGCTATTTGCGTTGGTGGTACGGAAGAGGTACTCGAGCCCGGTCCACTGCCCGAGGTAGTTGGAGTCCCCGTTGACGGGGTTGATGCGATGGTACCACTCTCCGGTCCGCCTGCCGATGCCGTCCCGGAAGCCGATACAGGCCCCTCGGAAGCCGAAGCAGACGCTCCGGGAGTCGAAGCGGGAACCGTATCAGTGTCAGTCACGGAACCCATGCCGCTGCCGCCGCCGCTCAGCGTTTCCGTGTCGCTCGTGGTCCCCGCGGGAGTGCCTCCTGTTGATGTCGCCGTGCTTGTGGACTCGGGTTCCGGAGAGGTGGTGGGTTCCGGAGAGGTGGTTGTGCCTGGGGAAGGAGTGGTTGGCTCCGACGAGGTAGTAGGCGACGGCCTAGTCGAAGGGGCGGAGCTGGGCTCGTCCGGAGGTGTGATGGGAACCGCTGTGACAGAGCTCGCCGTTCCCCCGACAGTCGTCGAAACCTCCCCGGTGCTGGTCACGCCGCCCTCGGCGGGGCTGGACGACGGCCGTCGTATGGGGTTCGTCACCGCACAGTAACCAAGGAACTGGGCGAATTGGGGCGACAGGTAGTCGCGGGCAGTGATTTGGAAGTTCACGAGGTGGGCTTCTATGCACAGCTCGCAGGCGTCGTAGTAGCCCCTGAATGCCGAGCCTTCACGGCAGAGCTGGGAGGACTTGCCGACGGCCTGTGCCTCGATGTACGCGTTGTTGCACCGGTCATAGCACACGGAGGGCACGGTAGGTCCCCGCTTCGAGAGACGCAGTGATCTCTCGTGGTGCGAATGATAGCTGTAGGCGGGTGGGACGGGCGTCGTCTCGGCATAGTCGGTGCTCGACGTGCTTGATGGGGGCCATTCCGTGATGCTCGATTGCGATTCCCAGTTGCCGGTTGAAATAGTCGTTACATAGGGGTAACCATGCTTGGGTTTCACTGTCGAAACGATAACATCAACCCTGAAGATATCGTAGCTTAAACCGAAGGCCGGAGGTGCGAGGTTGAAATATCCCTCGGTGGGAGGATAGTACGAGGTGTCGTTGTTGGTCCAGATTACCGGCTCGTACTCAGGAGAGGGTATACATCTGCTTGGGTCGCAGACGTAGGATTGATGCGGCGGGTCCGCCCAGATCTCACAGCCTGGAGGCATTGCCGGAGAGCATACCGTTCCGGGTCTGCAACCCCAGGTCAAGTCTGAGCTCGCGTTGAAAACCGGATTGAAACCAGGCGGATTCGTGGGAGCGGCGCAGACGCTAGTCGCAGTTATCACCGTCTCACCTGGCAGAGTCACCGTTACCGGGGGCGCTGTAACGATTGTTGGCGAGACAATGGTGGTCCCGGGCTCTATGATTGTAACAAGTGATGTCTGCGTCGTCCCCGGCTGTATGGTTGTAACAATGGACGTTTGCGTAGGACCTGGAACCGTCGTTACGGAGCCGGATAGTTGCGTGGTTGTAGTGATCAGTTGCGTGGTTGTGAAGGTGCTCGTAGTGTATACAGAGTCGGTAACTGATATCTCCTCGGTTGTGACGAAGGTCGTAGTTGAGATTATCGTAACGAACTCCTCCTCGGTTGTGGTCTCAGTGGCGGTATCAGTGGTTGCTGAGACAGAGATTGAGACGGACACAGTTACGGAAATGTCCGTCACTGTGTCTATATCAGTTGTTGTCGTTGTATCGGTTACCGTATCCGTCGTCGTCAACCAAACGCTTGTCGTGAATGATGAAATGGTGGTATATATGGACGTGCTGTATTCAGTTGTGGTTGCTGTGCTTTCGGATATAACTGTTGTCGGGATTAAAGTTGTTTCGGTAATGATATTCGTAACAACTGTTGGAACTAATGTCGTATAAGTTGTGGTTATGACTGACGTATCGGTAGTTGTCGTTGTCGCCGTATCGGTATCAGTTGCGGTTGTAACTGATATGTCAGTGGTTGTCGTTGTATCGGTTACCGTATCAGTATCTGTAGTTGTTGTCGTATCAGTTACCGTATCAGTCGTCGTCAGCCACACGCTTGTTATGAATGACGAGATGGTGGTATATGTGGACGTGCTGTATTCAGTTATGGTTGCTGTGCTTTCGGATATAACTGTTGTCGGGATCAAGGTTGTTTCCGTAACAATACTTGTGGTAACTGTTGGAACCAAGGTCGTATAGGTTGTGGTTGTGACTGACGTGTTAGTAGTCGTCGTTGTCGCCGTCACCGTCACCATATCCGTCGTCGTCAGCCAAACGCTCGTTGTGAATGATGAAATGGTGGTATATGTGGACGTGCTATATTCAGTTGTGGTTGCTGTACTTTCGGATATAACTGTTGTCGGGATCAAGGTTGTTTCCGTAACAATACTTGTAATAACAGTTGGAACTAGTGTTGTATAGGTTGTGGTTGTGGTTGTGACTGACGTGTCAGTAGTTGTCGTTGTCGCTGTATCAGTATCAGTAGTTGTCGTTGTCGCTGTATCAGTTGTAACTGATATATCAGTAGTGGTGGTTATCTCCGTCGTAACTGTTGGTACGAAAGTCGTGTACGTAGTTGTTTCGGTGGTGGTCTTCCATATCGTCGAGACTACGCATGTAACATCATCGGCAACGACAACTTCCATAGTAGCTGGACACCCGGTGGGAACATCAGGACAACTCGTTACTGTCGTAGTCGTCCATGTGGTAGTGGTAGTCCATTCAGTGGAAGTACTAGGAGGAACCGTATGCTCGGCAGACGTCGTTCCGGGCCAGCAGACGGTTTCCGTAACCGGATACGACTGCGACTAACTTTAGTAACCATTTCATAGCTTAGCAAGTAGCATTGACGTACTGTTACATAAACCGAAGTAGTGGTGGTGGTGGTCAACTGAGTAGTTCTGGATCGACTCTGTTAGATCTAAGGCAAAACGGGGAGAGTGGCGGTCCTTACGTTTTCTCGTCGGTGACAGTAACAGAAACCGACAGCGTATAGTCTTCGGTGGTATAGACAGTTGTAGTGTTACTTTCCTGCGTTAGCTTACTCTTTATCACCCACGGCGTCGATACCCACAAGAGCGTGGTTGGTACTCTATATCATGGTTAGCGAATGCTATGAAGAAAACACTTCATGGGGAGAACGCACGTCACAGTCCAAGTTTCTATCTCGGTTTCCGTTTCGGTTTCCGTCTCAGTAACAGTTTCTGTCTCTGTCTCTGTACTAGTTTCCGTCTCAGTCTCGGTGACTATCACTGTTATTGGTGCTGGACAGTCGGATGTTGGCGGGCACTCCGGTGTTGGATAGCCTGGACAGTCTGTCGGCGTCGGCGTTGGTGTTGGATAGTCTGTCGAACAGTCGTAATCGCTGCATGTCACTCCAGTCACATTGGCGCTAGGATAGGGAGGCACCTCGGCACTGGCAAAAACAGCGAATGTGAAGGCCGAAAGCGCCCCCAAAGTACGTGAGCGGACCATCGCGACTGTATTCCAGTTAGGACCGGTCTCTTGAGGCCGACCTGAGGAAAGCGATCGTCCAACAACACGACCGTCTGCGTGTGGAACGAGCGTGCGTGAAGAGTAGTTCCTATATGTTATTTCGAACAGACCGGAGTTGTAAAACTGCTGGCTGACGATATCTTTGAAGAGGTGGTGCTTCTTGCTATAGCCAAGGCGGCGTATAGACAGGCCGCCCTCAGGGTCTTCCGGCGTGTTGTCAGGACACCCGATGGGGTGGTTGGCAGTCTCGACGAGGAGCAACCTGACAGCCCAAACGAAGAGTCTTCTCGAAAGTTGCACTTTCGGTGGCCAGAAAACAGCTAGCGATGCGGCGCAGGCTCAGGTTAAGATGCGTCCCAGTCGTCCAGACTGTAAGCTACCTGCAACCACCTTCGTAACTCAAAACGAAAGACGGAGCTGAGGAGAACGAGGGTCAGGCAAAGAGAGTCGGCGAGCTATGGAAAAGAATAGGCAATGAATAAGGCTGATAGCTGTCGGCATAGAACATGCCGCATGCACGGGAATCGACAGGAACCAGGCCCAAAGATCATGTACCGAACCACCACTGTGTATCGAATTGGTACCCACGTAGTCGAGTGTGACCAGGAATCCTGGCGGGGGAGGAACCTGCCTCCGATATCCCGGGACTGTGTTGCATGATGGAGGGTGACTACAGACTACGGGTGTGCCACTGGCTCAATCAGCCTCTTTGCCCATCCACACAGCCGTCCTAAGTGGCTGGATTTTGGCACACATCGAAAGCATTCACGATCCACTCGGAGGGCATCGCTGCTAATAGTTTAGTTGTGGACTTACAGAAGTGGACTAAAACGTCATGACTCGGTCGAGACCCTCACTTGCCAGAGAAGGCATCTTCGTTCAAGCTGCGTGGTGTTTACTTGCTGACCTCTTAAAGACCAGGGGGATAAATCGCGACGAGTTGGCATTAAGACCAGCTACCTGTCTTGTCCTAGGCAACTCGGAGGCGTTTTTTCGACCCTTCCAGAGAGGGATGTTTGTCGAATAACCTTGGCATCGATATCCCAATACGACGGCGGGGACGGATGTGGTATTGGTGCTGTAGCCAAGCCCGAGAGACATATCAGAGGTGGACGTGGTCAGCATGGGAGGCTTAGGCGGTACTACATGATTGGCTGAATGGGGAGGTTGGGCCGTCTAGATTGGTCACCTCAGTGCCGGGACGCAGAGTATGTTGCCATTCCTTGGTACCGTTTATGCCATGGAGTCACAATGCTCGATCAATACAGACCGTATAGAAGTGCACATTTTACGAGCTACGTTCCTCTCGAACCAAGATCGTGGACCAATAAGACACACGTAAAATACTGTCAGCCACAAACACGGGTTTCTTTTATTGAATTGTCATTGGTAACGACCGCGGTAATTCGCCGGTCAGATTTGACAACGCTGTGATAATATCTGGACAAGGGGTCGGAGAGGGTCGTACTTCTGAGTAACGTTGTGGAGAGTTCTGTACCTCGAACCCTCCACAGCATAGCTGCCAACTGTCGACCCGTCGTCGCCCGTGGGCCCGAAGGCGCGACACGCCCCTCTGACAGGACGCAGGACGAAGCGTTGTTTGATGCTGACAGCTTGTCTAATGTGAAGGTCTCACGAAGTGCCAAACAAGGTTGTTGTGGGAAAACTCAGGCTGGAAACGAGGGCGGCAACACAGACACAACCCCACGAGGCTATGCGCGAGGAGTGAGACGTGTGGGATTGAAGAACTAGAAAACGGCGGGCAAACCACATACATAAGGTAGTATTCGTCGTGACGACCGGGCGGCGACCGGGCGGCCAATGCACGAGGTGCGGGAGAATGAGCATAGAGGCCCAGGTAAACATTTGTGAGCTAAACCCAGTTGCGTAGTAACCCCGCTTACCCATACGGTCAAGGATTTCGCGGGACCGCAGCCTTGGACGCAAAGCCATCACGTACAAGGAACAGAGCGGTGCCAATACCAGGTGTCAACGTGGATGTACCCGAGATGGGAGTATGAGCTAACGTAAGATGGTGACCCGGCAAATAAAGTCCATAGGAGCCTAACGTTGAACAGGTGAGAATAAACAGTTGGCATTACCTAGGGAAACCTTCTTGCCAATAGGGCGCTATACTTACCTAATGGTCTTCGTACTACACGTAGTTCGTAAAAATAGACAGCGGATAGGGACTAAACCCAAAGCAGGATGAGCATCCAATGCCTCCTCCGGCTCTACATAGTATGGGACATATGGAAGAAGGAGAGTGTGTCCCGCCCGTGGGTACTACGGTAGGGCTTAGACTAACTTGTCTGTAGTGTAAAAGCCAAGATAAGTACGTGGGCCTGGCCCGGTCTGGTTTTCATTCGGCTTGCTCGGTTGCTATACCCGACGAGTGGGGAGAGGGACCTGCTGTCCCACCTACTGAGCAAATGCATGTAAATCCGACGGAGAGCCGCTTCAGTGGCAAAGGATCTACTTTACTAGTCTATGCTGGAGTGACTTCAAGAGCTACTACCATTCTCGTCTGGCACCTGAGCGCAAGCGAGCGGGTGTGGACAGCCTACCTAGTACCATCTTTGAGGCGAAGTACTGATTTCGCTTGCATTTTCCTTTTTATGTTCTCTTCCTAGCTCGAGGAAGCTGACTGTACGGCGTTTCCCCTTTTCCCTGGTGTCCCACCCACTAAACTGGTTCCCATCTCCTTGGATACCAACCTTGATATACAGTACCTAGCTCAGCTGAAAGAGTTCAAGTGAACGATGGAGTGCCTCGATGTTCCATTTATGAGGGCGAGGCAGACTTGAAGTCTATGTGCTTAAGTCCGATCTCTTCTCTCGTCTTCCACGGCCGGCAGATGTTAACGTGGACGACTCGCCGCAACTTGTCCCCATCCCGACCTTTCAGGCGACAGTAGAAAATGTGGCTGCACGGAGAATGGTCAGTCAGTCGCAGTAAACCAGCACAGTAACGTAGCCGTTAAGCGTTCTGGACGGACTGAGTAAAAGCAATACTCCAATGCAATGCAACTCTCGCTGCGGGGACATCACTTCGGACGAACAGGCGCAGCGAACCAGCACTTGGACACAGGCCCGTATTTCGGGTCGCTTTAGGGATTATCGCATCTTATTACGTGCGGCTTCCAACTAGCGGACCTGCCTGCCTTTTCAAAGTTCTCAATCTGCTGTCGACGAGATCCCCCCTTCTTGCGCGGTAATGCCCCGCTTGCGGATGTCTTAGCTATATCAAGCCACCGCTCTCGACTTAGGGGAAGAGTTCACTGGCTAGACTAAACTACCGGTAGATTTTACTGATCGCAAGGCATAAGCTATCTCGCGTGCTCTCTTAAGGCTGTACGGCCCTCTGGTTATATGGGGGGGCCCTTCTTGTATTCCCTTCTATTTCTTCACTCGAACTGTCCCGCGTTGCCGCGACTTATTCTGTCGGCCAGGCCGACCGAGTCTCCGTGGTATTGGTATGATAAGCTCTGAGCCTGACAATATTCCTACGACACTTAATTGTTAGGCTCAGCAGCAGACACCCATCTTCTTCAGTTAGACGGGTATGACATTACTGTCGTAGTGGTGTGCGCCTTACATACACTAGGCTTCGTCCAGGCCTTCGGGAGAGAGGCAAGAACTACCTATACCTGCATCTTTTGTGGTCCCCGTCGAAGAATGACCTGCAGCGATCAGCGTTCTGGGACATAAGATTGCAAAATATTCACATCACATTGTTACTACCGCCCTCCATTGCTTGGTTATCTCGACTCCTACGGGATAAATCGATGCCGTGCCGCTATACCTCGTAGAATTCTTTGTCGTCACTATTCCCTTGCCACCTCTCACCCCTTGTTCGTGCGGGGCTACGGTGGCGGCCCCCGACAAAGATAGATCCCATTCCGCTTTCCGATCCATTGTCTCCTCTGGTTGCGGTCCTTTTACTGTTCCTTCTGAGACCCTTTCTTCGCACCCCTGTCCTGACAAATCAGGGACTCGCTCAGTCAACGGGACCGCATTCCATGCGTTCATGAGGATGCCTTTGTTCGTGTAATATTGCCCTGTGGTGCTATACTGGCCCAATACCTTGCACATGCAACCCATGTAATGAATTCAGCCTCGCTTGCCGAATAGGTTCATCTCCCTCGAAACAAGTACTGGAACGCGTATTCAAATTGGTATTATCAACAGCGTCGATGCATATGACGATGTTATCGTCACGCATAGGGCATGCCGTCCTTGCGACGGCTGTCTTTACCGCAGCCGTCAGTGCCCAGGAGTCAGGATGGCAGGTAAATCAGGTTAATGCGACTATGTGCGCCTGGAGGGCGCTTCGTGGTAAGTGCGCCACCGACTGCTAAGCCATCCTGTAAGCGGCGATGCTCCGTCGGAATCCGTACTGACCTTCAACTAGCTGCCACCCTCAAGGACGTCGCTTATATGGACGGCGGCTATCTATATTGGCTACCGGGGATGGCTGATGGGTCATATGGAGCCGCGACACAGGACGGTGAGTGCCCACCAAATATGCGAACACCAGCCATATCTGACCAGGCCTGCAGATAATCCCCTAGGCTTAATATATACGTGGAACTTCAGTCGGCCCTTCAACACCAGCTCGAACATTAGTCAAATATTAGGCTCTATATCAAAGGCTCCAAACGGAAACGCGGCCAACAATCTCGCGCCCAATTATTACGATGGCGCAATGCTCGCCAATGACCACGAGTTCTTCCTCTACGGGGGATTGCTGAGGAGGACCGATGCCTTCTCCCCGCCGGATGCGAACGAGGTTCTCTCGTACCAGGTCAGCCAGTACGGGATACAGAAAAACGGGTTTCAACCAGGCTTCGTGGAGAAAGAGCTGCCGGAGGGCATGACTCGCTATGTCACGTACGGCGGCGCCGCGAATGCCCCGTCTGAGAACAAAGCTTGGTACTTTGGCGGCATGCGAGCAGATGAGTGGGGCCCGATCTTCTATCCCTCGTCGAATACTTCGCTTAACCCGACGAACATCTCCCATACTCTGATCACCCTAGACATGAATATACAGCAGCAGGAGGAATGGACAAACGACACCCTCCCTCAGGAAATCAGAGGCCGCGCGGATCCCGAAGTCGTATGGGTTCCTGTCGGCGAACAGGGAATCCTCGTAGTACTCGGGGGCGTGTCGTATCCGGACTTCGCCACGCCGAGCGGGAGCTCGGAGAACCCGGGACAAAGCGTGAGTTAAACGTTCTGAAGAGTAGGCGTATTTTTACTAACGTGGACGGTAGGAAAGGGAGAGCGATGCGTTCATGGCGACTATCGACATCTATGATATCGCCAACCAGAGATGGTATCAGCAACCTACAGTCGCGGGCCCCACCCAGCTCACCCAAGGCTGCGCTGTGGTTGCGGTCGCGCAGGATTACTCGAGTTACAATATCTACTACTACGGGGGGTACGACGGCATTAACAGCCAGGGCGATTTCAACGATGATGTCTGGATTCTGTCGCTCCCGTCGTTTATGTGGATGAAGGTAGCTTCCGGAGAGCCCGCGCATGGCCGAGCCGGGCACAAGTGCGTCAAGCCGTACCCGGACCAGATGGTGGTGATAGGCGGCGCCACCGCCGGGGCCAACAATCTCAACTGCGTCCAAGACAACATCATGCTCAACTTCAACCTCACCGACGGGCAGTGGTTGGACGCGTATGATCCGGATACCTGGAGCAACTACGGGGTCCCCCAGATGATCCACCTCATGATCGGTGGCGATTACAACGGTGGTGCGACCATGACCACCCCTACCCCCACCGGTTGGGCGGATCAGGAACTCGCTTCCGTATTTGCTACCCCTTACGAGACGTCTAAGTTGACGAACTATTATCCGTACGCCCGCGACGGTGATGAGGCCTCTCGCGAGAACAGCGGGGAGGACGGGGGCACACCGAGTTGGGTCGCTCCCGTTGTGGGAGTCATCGTTGGCCTGACAGTCATCATGGCCCTCATTGTTGGCATTCTCTTGTACCGCCGGCGCAAGATGCTGAGAGGCGGCATCACTAATCCGAGCGGCACGGACGAACAAGGGAACAGGGTCCTATCGTGGATCAGGGGCACAAGCGAAAAGGCGCCTACAGTCACGACGGAGGACACACCGCCGCACCATTTCGATGACATGGAGAGCCGGGGCCACGGAACGCCCCTGCGCCAGCCTGAGATGGCGACGCTCCGTCAATACGAGATGCCGTCAGAGATGCAAGGCACGCCTTTGGTAGAGTTAATGGGTAAGTGATGACTTCTTCCTGGGCACCAGAAGAGTCCTTCCCCGCCACCCTATAACGTGATACGGGACGACGCGCTGCTAACAATATCCACAGACACCTCCCAGCGGGTCGAGCTGAGCGACACGGCCCTGACCCCCGCCGATATCATCAACAAGCATACGCCCTTCGGGTCGAACCCGCACACGCCGCGTTCGGCCACGAACCCGTCATTCTACACGGGCGGCGCGGGCTCCGTGTCGCAAGACCATGCTAGTATCGTGAGCGGCAGGAGCGCGCACCATCAGGCGGGAACGCGGCCGTCGTTCGACCATTATCAGTCACAACAACAGCAGCAGCAGCAGCGCCCGGACTCGCCGTCCCTCGGCGGCGGCGGCGGCGGCGGCTTGGCTATCGGGGATCGAGGTAACAGCAACGGCTCCCCGACGGCCGGAGCGTCCACGCCCACGCTCCCGTCTCCCCCCGCCGCGGTCGCGTACGGTCACCAGGCGCAGCAGCAGCACCTACGGCAGATAAGTGAGGACAGCGCGGGGCCCAGGACGGGGACGCCGAGCGTCGTCAGCCAGCCCGGGAGCCCGAACTTCATGGTCGCCGTCCCCACCGACGGCTCGCCCTTGATCAGTCCGCCAAGCCCGGCCGGCCGGGACGCGCCGGACTATATGAGCGTGCGCAGCGGCCACCACGGGCGGAGCCTGACGCCGCAGGCGGGGGCGAACCGGCGGAGTATGTTCCACGAGAACCCCGACGACTTGGGAGAGAGGCGATGATGTCCCTCAGCGACGGGAGTCTTCCAAAGTAAACTTAAAAAAAGAAAAATTGGAAGAAAAAAGAACGCAGTATGGGATGGGAGCTATTGGGGATCGTAATGAAGAGCCTGATGTTCAGTACACATTAGTTAGATACCACACAGTCGCGAGTCACATACGCATCGGGAATCGGAAGGCGGGGGGCGCAAGGGAAGGGATCTTATCTCATGGACGGTGCAGACTGCTTCCGGGACGGGACTGGCGGCCGGACGGACGGGCGGCCGGACGGATTTCATTGCGTAGTTTCCGGTACATATACCTGGGTGCCTTGGGGCCAATAGTCATGAATTTGAACGTTCCATTTCCACACAAGCGCGCTGAGGACACACAAGTTGGAACCACTGTTCGGAGCTATTTGTGAACACAGGCAGTGTCTGAAATGATCTGAGGCCAAGTACCTCTAAACCCACATCCCGTTGGCAAGTCCTAAGTACTGCCGAACATGCTGGTCATGGGGGCCGGCTCGATCCACGTCTTGATGCTCTTTTTTCCAAACAATAACGGCCCCCAAATTTTTTAAACGTACGCCTTGGGGTATCTTAAAATAGACGAAACAGCTACTGTAACTGGTTGTGCGAACCAATTGAATAGCGGCCGTTCGTATCCCTCCCGTTTTGACAAGGCAATAGTGCCCGATATTGGCCAAAGGTTGATGCTTGGGAAGCGAACGGATTTTTACTTCTGTCCCCTCTTCCATCATCCTCACCTGCGAAGCCCCATCGTCATTCTCCAAAACGCCATGAGCCCCGTGGAACCCGCCTCTGGGCTCGCGGAACCCCCC